>SNQN01001156.1:0-37060 GCA_008642245.1 Bassia scoparia | reverse complement strand
AAATTTCAATTCGTTTTAAAACAGTTTATGGTTTGATGATTAATTTCATTTAAGTTAAAGTTCAATTCAACCCAGCTTCAAAAAGTTAACAATTATTCAATTAGTTTCGATTCAAGTTTAAACAATTTATAAATTTACAGTTAATTTCAGTTCAGTTACAGTTTAAAATAGTTAATAGTTTTCAGTTAATTTCAATTCAATTGCAGTTCAATTCAGTTTAAACCAGTTTATTGATTTTCAGTGAATTTCAGTTTACTTACAGTTCAGTTCAGTTTAAATCAGTTTATTTGATTTTCAGTTAATTTCAGTTTAGTTACAGTTCAGTTTGGTTTCCTTAAGATCGGTTCATTTCAGTTTAGTTTAGTTTCAGTTTCAGTTCAGTTACATGCAGTTTACAGTTGATAGAACTGACTTTAATTCGGTTTAATTTTCATTTGAGGTTCATTTCAGTTCAGTTAGTTCAGTTCAGTTCATTAACCAAATGTAGTTAAATCAACAGTTTTTAACCAAAGTCCCCGCTCTACTTGTGAGTCCTTTTTAATTGAATAAATTTAGTTTTCCTTTCAAAAAAAAAGAGAAATGTTTTGAAAAGTTGAGGGGTATATGAGCTATCACGCAATACCTCATGGGTATATGAAAAAAATAATCTGAAAATTAATTTACGATTACCATATGGTTTTTCTATTTKCAGAAAAAACAAATGATACACATAGTTCATTAGAATAAAAATTGATTTGCCATTGACAAATAGTCTTTTACTAGATTTTATCACGGTCAATAATGCATATGTATATCATGTAATGTTCATTTTATGTCAAATAAAATTCATAAATATTTTAATTATATAACAATAAAATGAATGGTAATTTTATGTACTATACGTCTCCACTTACCGAAAATACAATGAACAAATATTGTAACCAAAATTATGAGGAAACCAATTTGATATATTTTTTATTAGAAAACTGAAGGTAGTTATTGACATGTTCATTTCTATTTGTTAAGTATTTTTAGTTATTTATTTTAAAAAATTTATTATCTTTTTATTTTACTCTCACGGCCGATTTAATTTTTGGCAATAAATTTGGTAATTCATTATCTTTTCATTTTACTCTTACGACCGTTAGTGAAAAGAGCGAAAATTTCTTTTAGTCGGTTTTTATTTACTTATAAATTAAATTAATCAATAGATTGGTTTTTTTTTTGTGTATTAACATATTTACTTATTTGTTCGTTAAGTTGGTAGACCATACCGTTTTATCATCCCTCATAAACCAACAAAGTATATTCGTATAAATACAAACAATATATAAAAGGAGACGACCAATAACTAAGTCATGATACATTAATACTTCGTTGATTTTATTTTTTTTGGGTATATAATTTTTGCATCATAGATGTTCCATGTTCTTAATAGATTATATCTACCACTTTTAACTACTTTTTTTTTGTTAATCAATAACGGTTGGTACTTGGTACACTTCGCATGATGCAGCGACTCTCGAGGGCAGAATCTATCTCACTGACCTTAGCATGACTTAGGTTATGTTCAGTTCAACTTATTTAAGCACTATAGAGCTTATTAAAAAACAAATCAGACCAGATTAGAAAAGTTCAAATCAGATCAGAAAAGTTCAAATCAAATAAAAAAAATTCAAATCAGATTTTAATCTTATATGCTTTAAATATTTTTTTWAAAAACTATATACAATAAGAATTATAATGAAAATGGTTACTCTTTTAGTACAATATACTTATGTTAGTCAAACTATATACTGTACAAGTAAAACATTGTCACTTTCTCTTAATTATGAATTTTGCAATGTCGAAAGTCCTTTTTTGTCAAATTCTAGTTGAATTAGATCAATAGTTGAAGAAATTGGATAACTTGATCTTTAAATAAAAGGCCATTAATTAATATTTAATTGTAAAATAAATAATTTGATAATTTGATTTCGAACGTAAGATTAAATAGCTAGTAATATATAAGAATCATATTAATTCTGGAGGGAATATTTTGTTGGCTCGTAAAATTACTAGAGGGAAATTAAGCATTGAATCATATTAGGCGGTGGAAAATATTCTATAACATATCGTGAATGGATTTAGAATATCAACTGACTACCATGGTGGCTGACTGCTGTAATTACTTTACATAATTTCATTAAATTGCATGATCGAGCTAGATAAATCAGTCTCAAAAGGAATAAATGTCGAACCTAGAAGATGCTGAATTTGCAATATGTTTGAGAAAAACGATAAGAAAAAATAGACAGAAACAACAAAAAATGCGTAATAATTTGACAATCAATTGAACAACAAAAGACTTGTAAAGTTGTAAGGAACAACTACAAAGTTATAATAAGAAATATAGTTAATGCAACATGCATTAGTATAAGAAAACAATACAGTGAATGCTGAGAATAACATAATATATAATATATAATAATATATAATATAATAATAAATAATAATAATAATATAAATAATAAATATCATAAAATAATAATAATAATATAATAATAATAATATAAAAAATAAAAAATATAATAATAAATAATAATAATAATATATAATAATAATAATAATAATAAATAAAATAATAAATCCAGTTCATTCAATTCAAATCAGAAAAATTCAGATCAAATCAGATCAGAACTTCAAATAGACCAGATCAGAAATTTCAGATCAAATCAAATCAGATAAGAAAATTAATAGATCAGACCAGAAAATTTCAGTTCAGATCAAAAAAGTTTAAGTCGATCAGAATAATTCAAAACGAACTAACACAACCTTAGTCTTAGGACATCCTTTTGTTGTATTCTTGCTTTAATTTTGTTAAATGGTCTAATAGATTTCAGAGTTTAACATAGGCAGATAAACTCATAATGAAGTTTCATCATAAAACAATTAGTAATATGAAAATAAGGAAATTAATATTCACATTTCTCATTTTATATTTGCACCTCTTCATTTTAATGATTTTTATACCCTCTAACATGTGTTTGTTGGAAATTTTCAAGACAGGCCACCAAACATCAAAATTATCAAACAATATTAGACTTGAAATACAAAATAAAAGGAATATAAGGTTAAGCAGTAATATTTTTTTTTATAATGGAACCTCACCAAACTTGTATATAGTCATACTCTCCTTGTGTGTGGGATTMAATTGAGCCTGGGAAGTTTAGCATGGTATCAAGAACATGTTAAATTCTTTAGGGTTTCGTATTTTTTATTCCTCTTGTTGGTGGTGGGGTGGGGGGGGGTGGATGTCAGGTTTATTACCCCCACCAGATGGATATTTTTGCTACGTTCTTTTGTTTGAATCTCTTGCCACTTTGTTCTTTTATTTCTCCAAAAGAAAATCCTTTGAAAGTTTGTTTATGTGATGATGTTTATTCCATCACAAAATTTGACGTTTATTTATGTGATGTTGTTCTTTTTCATCAGAAAATTTGAAAGTTTGTTTCTCTGATGATGTTCTTTTCCATCAAAAAATTTAAAAGATTGTTTCTTGATGATGTTCATTCCACATTGTTCTCCAACCATGTTAATTGTTTCTTCAGGTTCACTCTCTTCTTCGTATGGACATTTTCAAATTCTTCGTTTTCTTTGCTATCATCTTCACTGATTTCATCTATTCCTTTATTATTTGTTAATGCTAGTTCTAGGGCTTCATCTTCCATAATTTTTACGTAATCCCAGCTTCCGATTCTAGGGTTTGCATTAACTTGAGATTCCCTTTTTTACATTCTTTAGCATAATGACCTATTTTACCACACGACTAACATTTGCAGTTTMTTTTCTTTTTAGAGCAATATGAGGCCTTTCTAAAGAATCTAGTAGGTCTTTTATAATTATGCTTATAATATTTTTCCTTATATTGCTCACTGCTATTTTTATCGAATTTTCTCTTCTTATAATACTTCCTTCTTGTAGGATAATTCTTATTGCAACCATATTGATTAGGTATATCCCAACAAGTTAGAAATTGCCTCTTAACTTGATGAAATCTGGCAACCTCTCGACATTTCTTTTCAATCAAAATTCGTAGGAAACTTATTGTTTTCCCTAAGGTGTCATTAGTTCCATTATTATATCTCCATTTCGGATTTTTTTTTCACTTATCTCTAAATAATGGGACTTGACCGTTTGTCRAAGAACATACCTAAGTTAGTTTGATTTTCTCCAATTTTGTAATAAAACGTTTCAACTTCCTTAATGTAACTTTCTACATATTTTAAATTACAAATTGTCAAATTACTTAGCTTTCTTTGATATTCTGCTATTTTTTTTATCCTTTGGTCTATGACCAATAAATTCTATCTCAATAAATTGACATAGTTTACTAAACATAACAATTGGTAATTCTATGTGTTTTAACCTCGTTTTAGTCTCTCGAATATACACTAGTAGAAAAATAAACAAAAGTTGTACCTCAAATGATGGGGCTAAAATAAAACCCCGACTTTTGAGCGTCAAATGCTATGATTATTTAAATAATCGCAGCATTTAACGCATCCTAAAGCCCAAAAAAATGGGAAAAACACAAAAGGTGAGGTTTTTTGGTAAAACCACAGCTTTTGGTCAATGGTACGAGGCTTCTCTATCATCATCTCGGCCCAATAACAACACAAACAATTTCCAACTAGCTTGTCCATTTAAATACAAAATAAACCCTAATTCCCTCATTCCCTCGTTCACTTCACTCTAATTCATGCCTCTTCGTTCACTTCTCTCTTTCAACCACCATCACAACGGAACCCAGACCGGCCTCCTCTAATTCAATTTGGGGGAATCAAAACCCTAATTCAATTTGGGGAAATCGATTTGACTATGTTTTTTTTTTTTTACAATTTCTTGGTTTTTTTTAGGGTTTCTTGGTTTTTTTCTAGGGTTTCTTGGTTTTTTTCCTTCGAATTTTTGGGCGTTTGTCGATTTTTGGTTTTTTTTTATTTTTAGACCTTGGGGGGGGGGGGGCTGCTTGTCGATTTTTTCTTGGTTGATGGTTGTTAGGTTTTTGTGGGTGGGTGTGTGGTGTTGGTGCGTGGTGGTGTGTGGTGTGTGGTGTTGGGTGGTTGTCAATCTGCCTCTCTCCTCTTCTCATCCTCACTCTGCATCTCTCCTGTCTTTCCTTTTCCTTTTTTACTTTGACCATCGGCGACAGCATCGATAAAGCAGCGACATTATCTGAATTCTTTTTCCTTCATTTTTTCTTAATTTTTGTTATTCACGGTTTCGATATTTTGGGGTTTTTAAAATTCTAGGCTTGATTTTGATTTTGATTTCTAGGTTTTTTTTAAATGCTCAATTTTCTGAATTTTTGTTATTCACTGCTCGAATTTGATTTTGGTTTCAAGGGTTTTTTTTAGAATTGAATTGATTTCGAGTTTTTTTGTTGATTTTTCGTTCCTTCTCATTTTATTATTCACAGCGTCGAATTTTTTGTTTAGATATAGGTTTTTGTTGATTTTTTTTGTGTGTTTTTCGATCTGTCTCATTTTTTTATTTGTTGTTTGCATTTTCTGATATGGGGTTTTAATTTACTTCATTTTTTTCTTCTCATTTTTATCTAAATTTTTTTACTGTAATTTGACATTTGTTCTAATTTTTTTATTGTAATTTTTTTCTGAGGATGGCAAAATGAAGATGATGATTTGCAGATCTAGGTTTCCTAGTGTTCCATTTTCAAATTTTGTTTTTGATTTCTCCATGGATTTGGATGTTTAATTATTGAATTTCTTATGTAATATTTCATGTACTCTAATCATTTACCTCTTCAATATATATATACAAGTTTTTTTTAATGTGTGTAATTTATACTCATTTATTTGTAATTCTTACCCAATTTTAATGGAAATTAATATTTATATGTATATGTAACACTTTGGCAAATTTTAGGATGAAAATAACATGGGTCAATTTTTTTTATATATATAGCAGTCAAAAGCTGGAGTTTTTAGCTATAATTGCAACTTTTGACTTTACAAAAGCTGGGGCCCCAACTTTTGTGAAGTCAAAAGCTGCGGTTATTTTAACCCCAATTTTTGAGGAATTTTGCCAAAAGCTGCAGGCCAAAAGCTGGGGTAAAACCCCAACGCTTTTGAGTCCAAAATAACCCCACGTTGATAGCTTCATACCAATCAACTATACATCCATAAAAACTATGTTGAATATGATTTAAGAAGTTTTCTGAGGTCCAATTCGTATTTAAATTTAACATACTGCTCATACTCCTCTTCAATTGTTCTAAGATTTCAAATCTATTTCTTGTACCATAAAAATTTAGATTATTGTGACCAGTTTCACTTATAGGTTCAAGAGTGATTTCTTCTTTTTTAATAGTCTCATTAGGCATAATTCTGACATCAAATTGAGGAGTCCTTCTTGATACATATCTAGGTCTAGGATAACTTGACTCACCTCGATACTTTTAACTAGGGGTGTTAACGAGTCGAGTTTTGGGTATTTTTAGTTAGGCTCGTGAAAAATATCCTCGAGTCGTGCCTCGAGCTTTTTCGAGCCTTAAAAGTCAAGTTCAAAATACATTAAAGTTATATTGGAATTCGAAAACTATAATAAATAATGACTTCTAAGAACATATAATAGTTATGAATTTTCTAGTTTTTTGTTAAACTTATCAATAATATATTACTAATTTTATAATTATCAAGCTAAATAAAAAGAGAAAATAATATTACGAGCTTGTTCGCAAGCTAACTTCGAGCCGAGTTCGAACAGGCTCGGCTCGTTAACACCCCTACCTTGGACGTTGGATTATGTACTTTATCCACAGATACCGCATATGAGTGCGTTGGGGAGTGTTGTCGAGTCGGAAATTTTCACCGTGCCTATACAGGTTAATCACGGATGCTCGAAACATTGGTGCCAAGCTAATGGCCTCACTGTTAGGTCCAGTAACTAGTTTGTGGGTTCGGGGACATGGTACAGATTGAATCTTTGCCCCAAATCCACCCACATGTAGCAGCCTCTACTCGGTCTCATTGTAATTTCATTCGATCATATTCATTGGATACACAACAACATAGCAATTTTATCATTAGAAAGCGCTCTAGCCTTATAAACTATTACGAAAGTGGTTCCAATTATGCATGTACCCCTACCTAACCTAATAATTGTGACCTCTTCAATTTAATCAAATTAATACGAAGCCTAAAATACAGTCGTTCACAATTAATCTGAATTTAATGTGCAACAAGAGAATTCCGGTCTTGTTTAAGCAATCAAAAGAGTGATATGTATAAGAATCAAGAATAATATATATATGTAGGGCTTCGCCCCGCCTTAGGGGAGCGTGACCTCAGCTTCAGTGTCATGGAATTGAGCCATGGAATCCGCATGTGAATGCGTTGGGGTGTGTTGTCGAATTGAGGGGATCGCCACCGTGCCTATATAGGTTATTCACGGACGCCCGAAACATTGGTGCCAAACTAGTGGCCCCACAAATAGGTCCAGTAACCAAAGTGTGGGTTCGGGGACATGGTACGGATTGAATCAGTAACCCAATCCGCCCGCATGTAGCGGCCTCTACTCGGTCTCATTGTAGTTCCATAAATCACAACAATTGAATTCAAAGAGCCTATTGAATTGATCTTGAAAGCGCACTAATTACTAGGTGAGTTGCTATTATGTACAAGCAATGACTTCTATAATGGACAAGGCGATCGCTTCATTGTTAGTCAATATTAACAAGGTGCTTAGAAAACCGGTCGTCCATGATTATCTGACTTTAATGTGATACGCAATTGAATTCCGGTCTTGTTTAAGCAATATATACAAGTGTGATAGAATATATATATACAAGACATGAAAACAAAGGTTAGTAAGCATGATAATATATATGTGTGTCCTTCTCACCTTGTCACTGCAAATACACAAATCGTTAAAGCAAAAACTAAAAGAGACGTCCTTTGATCGAATTACTAATCAAGACAAAGAAACATGTTAGTATTGACAATAACGATATGCATAATAATGAATTGTGACAAGATGATGATAATAACAATAAGTGTTAATGAAAACGAATTTGAAAACGTGAGTGACAATCCTACATATTTACATGAATCAATTAAAAGGTGGATTTCTACATTGTTTTAATTGAATTAAAACTCATAATAATGGTTAATCAAATTAAGAGAGACAAAAGGAATTAAAAAAAAGAGTGAAAAATATGTTTTTGGTGAGTAATCTCAGATTTATACCCTGTTTTCGCTTGTTGAATCGAACAGAATCGATGCTTAGAACTCAAGAACGAATGTGTTTAGAGTGTTTGAGAGTGTGAGAGAGAGAATACGTAAGTTAGAGACAGAGAGAGACAGAATAGAAGTGTCTATGAAAATCGTGTGTCTTTTCGGAATGAGCAAGGCACGTATTTATAGGCGCGAGGGGAAAAAGGAGGAGAAAAACCCTGCGTATATACGTAGGGGACCTGCGTATATACGCAGGGGACCTGCGTATATACGCAGGAGAGCTGCGTATATACGCAGGCCTGCGTATATACGCAGGAAACCAGCGTATATACGCAGGGGACCTGCGTATATACGCAGGAGGCCTGCGTATATAAGCAGGAGGCCTGCGTATATAAGCAGGTTTGTGTGTATATCCTCCGCGTATTTTTTTGATTTCCTCCGATTCTTGTTTCCATAATACGTGGTTTGCTTTGATTCGACGCACCTAGACACCCTTGCTCTCCAAGCAAGGAGTTCTAGAGTGTTCTAGAAGGTTCCACGTATTTCCGGGGTATTTTTTGTGTATTTTGTATTTTTTTTGTATTTTCTGCGTATAAAAATCATAGAAAAATATAGAAAAATCAGAAAAATAATCTAAAAATACTGGTGAGCTCAGAAAAATGTGAAGAATGTGATGAAAAGTGGAAATTATGGAGATCACCAATATAAATTATTTAAAAAAATCCTAAAAATAGAAAATAATTAAAATAAATAAAAGAAAATATTTTTGCCCCCTTTGTTTGTCCTTTGCTCAATAGTTCCGAGTACGACCTCACGTATTTCCAACTTTTGTGAGTTCAAAGCATCTTTTCTGAGTCAAAACAATCGCGAGACGCGGTATGTTTCATCACGGATTACTCATTTGGGGAGACACATTTAGGTGTCTATAGAAGCCCCCACTTTGACTGAGTCAGGAGAGACGTAAGTCTCGTAAGACGAAAGTCTCGTAAGACGAAAGTCAAAGTATTCGATTCGGGACAGAGAGCAACTCAAGACGTTCTGCGATCCTGAGTCACCCTTTTTCGCCGGTACCTGCAAAACAAAGGTTAGTTTTACCTGTAGCCGTGTCCCGTGCGGTCTGAGTCCTCGAGCAATCATTCTTCGTTCGGCTGACTGGGAGAAATGCAGGCGCGTCCCATGCTTTCCGAGGAAATGAGCATTGACTTGAAAATGATAGCCCTAATTCAGGATTAAGGACTACCTTGGTGACGACATAGGTCTGTTTTTATGTCTAGCGAAATTTGCATGCAATGTTGACCTGTAACTTGTGACCTTGATATTGAGAGAGGGGCAAGAGTCATTGATTTTGAAAGAGTCTTTGAATTCGAAAGGGCCTCGTCTAGGTCTGGTTTGAGACATGATTTGAGAAAGCCTTTGAATTTGAAAGGGTCTTGTCTAGGTCTGGTTCTAGACATGATTTGAGAGAGTCTTTGAATTTGAAAGGGTCTTGTCTAGGTCTGGTTCTAGACATGATTTGAGAGAGTCTTTGAATTTGAAGGGGCCTTGTCTAGGTCTGGTTCTAGACATGATTTGAGAGAGTCTTTGAATTTGAAGGGGCCTTGTCTAGGTCTGGTTCTAGACATGATTTGAGAGAGTCTTTGAATTTGAAGGGGCCTTGTCTAGGTCTGGTTCAAGACATGATTTGAGAGAGTCTTTGAATTTGAAGGGGCCTTGTCTAGGTCTGGTTCAAGACATAATTTGACAGAGTCATTGAATTTGAAAGGGTCTATTAGAAAAGTGCTGCTTGAAAAGTGACTTAGAGAAGGGTGGCATTTGGACGAGACTATGGCTTGACTCGGATGTGATGTGACTAGAGCTTGAACTTGAACTTAACATCGGCGAGATAGTGACTTTGATTGGAAAGTGACAGGGTCCATAAGCGAAAATTTCATGATTTCCACTTGATAGCAATAGACTTGAACACGTAATAGGGCCTTAGGAGACAAGAAGCCCCCAACTGGAAATTAAAGGGCCATGATGGCGACGAGCCCCCCAGCGAGGCTTTGAGACAATGTAGTTTACGGCTTAGAGTCAACATAGGGAAGGTGGATAGATTGTATGGATGAGTTCCCCAACAAGATGTACTAACCCAAAGGTCAGGTGGCTTTACTTCTTTGGGATTGAGTCAATGAGTCCTTGAAGGTGACCAAAGAATGAGCTATGGTTCGAGAAATATAAAGGGTCAAATTTGTGGCTAAGGGTCAATGATGTGTCTAGATGCTGGGTTGGCTAATGATGTTGGTTCAAACATGAGTCTATGTCAGGTTCTAGACTGGCAAAACCATTATCGAATTCTTAGCAAGTCAAAGCACTCAAAAGGCCTCAAATGATTTAATGTTGAATGCGGTCGAACCTCGAGAAGAGGCTTCCTACGTATCCTTACGGAATCAGACCACCGTAGTTCTGATGGTGATTTGGACAATGCCTCGTGTGAGAGGGCTTTTGTGGTTGTAATGTGAGGCTGTGGTTTGAGGGTTGAAAAAGGCTTGATGACCATGAAGTGAACCCACGGTGCGCAGTGTGCTTTTTAGACTTTTGCTTTTTATTTGATCTGGGCTTTGAGCTTTGGATTTGCATTTTTGATGACTTTTGTATAACTGGCATTGAACTTTGATTTTTGCTTTTTTTTTCTTTTTTTTTTTTTTTTTTCCCATTTTACTTTTTTCTTTTCTTTCTTTTGCACGTGTCTTTTCCTACGCACCGTTTGGTCCAAAGGGTTAGGTAGATGTGGGTGATGAAAGAAAGATAGGCTAAATGATAGTGTTTGTGGCTCAAAAGGTTGCAAGGGATTTTGATTTGATGTGACAAAGGGAATGGAAGGGAGGGGTCATTTTGTGGAGCTGTGAAAGAAGGCCTCTCTTGGGCATTGTTCAATTTCAATAATTAAATCAGTATTAGATTAAACCAATTGTGGCCAATGAGTGTTGAGACTTGCATAGAATTAGAAAATAATATTGCCAAAAACAAATGAATCATTTTATTGCTGAATGAAAACTGAAACATACATGGCTTATTTTAAGAGACTACATAGACTCAAAAGACAGTGAATTGAAATGAATAGACAGCTAGGACTAGGACTCTATGACTCAATCCAGAGAAGGCCGCGCAGATCGATGATCCACGCCTTGGGGTGACTCATGGGGCTTTGATGGTAGTGGTGTTTGATGTTTTTCCAGTTGGGCCAAGGAGGTATAGGATTAGGCTTTTTTTGTGGATGATGGAGGGTCAAGAGACATGGGCCTTTTGTGGAGGTAGGATTTGTTTGACTTCTTGCCTCTTTGGGCCTATCACGGGGATCGTGACTGAAAACTCCGACTTAGTGGACCCGACACTGGTTTTGAAATGGATAAAGTTTGAGTGTTGATTTTGAAACTGGACTTGAATGGGCTAGACCTAATTCAAATTTAAGGTGCTAGACTCGAGAAAGATTCAAACCTAAGATGGGCCTATTTCAGAATTAAGGACCTCTTAGACCTACGAGCCACTTGAAATTGAATGGGCCTAGCCTTGAATCAAAGTTCCTAGGGTTGAGTCTATGATCGAACCTAGTTCAGTTCTAAGGTTCTTAAATTGAAGTTGAAGCAAACCTAATTCAGATTTAAGGCTCTTGGGTTGAAATTGAATTGAAATGGGCCTAATGGATCATCGAACTTCATGTCTTGAACCATAGATTAAGAGACTGGGCTTAGTTGGTGGTTAAGAATTTGGACTGAATGAAGAGTCACAAGTTAACAAGCACATTGATTGAAACACAAATCCAATTTATTCACTTAAGGTCAGGATCTAAGTGAACTATAGGTCGGCTTGGTTAAGTCTGATAGTGTACCATGCCTAAGAGTAGAGCTGGGTCCAATTTCACCACCACAACATTGGTGATGTATGGCCGAGATACCCCTTATATACACGCATCTAGTAACACGTGCATACGCGGCATGGGCGGGATAGGACTTACCTTAGCCATGTGATCCATTAACCACATGCAACCAAGATAAAATCCCCCCTTAAGGTGATCTCGAGCATAGAACATGCCCATATTGAGACCAAGGTGCCTAAGACATGACCCTATTCGAAGGGTCACAAGCAAAATTCAATTGATTATGAATATGGAACTACGAGACTTTCAAGTCTGTCCACTCACCAAATGGTGATTATCCCCAGTGAAGTCGCCAAAAACTGTAGGGCTTCGCCCCGCCTTAGGGGGGCGTGACCTCAGCTTCAGTGTCATGGAATTGAGCCATGGAATCCGCATGTGAATGCGTTGGGGTGTGTTGTCGAATTGAGGGGATCGCCACCGTGCCTATATAGGTTATTCACGGACGCCCGAAACATTGGTGCCAAACTAGTGGCCCCACAAATAGGTCCAGTAACCAAAGTGTGGGTTCGGGGACATGGTACGGATTGAATCAGTAACCCAATCCGCCCGCATGTAGCGGCCTCTACTCGGTCTCATTGTAGTTCCATAAATCATAACAATTGAATTCAAAGAGCCTATTGAATTGATCTTGAAAGCGCACTAATTACTAGGTGAGTTGCTATTATGTACAAGCAATGACTTCTATAATGGATAAGGCGATCGCTTCATTGTTAGTCAATATTAACAAGGTGCTTAGAAAACCGGTCGTCCATGATTATCTGACTTTAATGTGATACGCAATTGAATTCCGGTCTTGTTTAAGCAATATATACAAGTGTGATAGAAATATATATACAAGACATGAAAACAAAGGTTAGTAAGCATGATAATATATATGTGTGTCCTTCTCACCTTGTCACTGCAAATACACAAATCGTTAAAGCAAAAACTAAAAGAGACGTCCTTTGATCGAATTACTAATCAAGACAAAGAAACATGTTAGTATTGACAATAACGATATGCATAATAATGAATTGTGACAAGATGATGATAATAACAATAAGTGTTAATGAAAACGAATTTGAAAACGTGAGTGACAATCCTACATATTTACATGAATCAATTAAAAGGTGGATTTCTACATTGTTTTAATTGAATTAAAACTCATAATAATGGTTAATCAAATTAAGAGAGACAAAAGGAATTAAAAAAAAGAGTGAAAAATATGTTTTTGGTGAGTAATCTCAGATTTATACCCTGTTTTCGCTTGTTGAATCGAACAGAATCGATGCTTAGAACTCAAGAACGAATGTGTTTAGAGTGTTTGAGAGTGTGAGAGAGAGAATACGTAAGTTAGAGACAGAGAGAGACAGAATAGAAGTGTCTATGAAAATCGTGTGTCTTTTCGGAATGAGCAAGGCACGTATTTATAGGCGCGAGGGGAAAAAGGAGGAGAAAAACCCTGCGTATATACGCAGGAGAGCTGCGTATATACGCAGGCCTGCGTATATACGCAGGTCTGTGTATATATTCTCCGCGTATTTTTTGATTTCCTCCGATTCTTGTTTCCATAATACGTGATTTGCCTTGATTCGACGCACCTAGACACCCTTGCTCTCCAAGCAAGGAGTTCTAGAGTGTTCTAGAAGGTTCCACGTATTTCCGGGGTATTTTTTATGTATTTAGTATTTTTTTTGTATTTTCTGCGTATAAAAATCATAGAAAAATGTAGAAAAATCAGAAAAATAATCTAAAAATACTGGTGAGCTCAGAAAAATGTGAAGAATGTGATGAAAAGTGGAAATTATGGAGATCACCAATATAAATTATTTAAAAAAATCCTAAAAATAGAAAATAATTAAAATAAATAAAAGAAAATATTTTTGCCCCCTTTGTTTGTCCTTTGCTCAATAGTTCCGAGTACGACCTCACGTATTTCCAACTTTTGTGAGTTCAAAGCATCTTTTCTGAGTCAAAACAATCGCGAGACGCGGTATGTTTCATCACGGATTACTCATTTGGGGAGACACATTTAGGTGTCTACAATATACAAGACTTAAAATGCAAATATATACAAGTTCTCTTACCTTGTATCGCTACCAAAACAAGAGAAAAAAAGGCTAGAGTATCAAAAGCTTTGCTTCCAAACTAATTGCTTATCACAATAAAAGAGATTGATAGCATTGACAACAACAATTAAAACAATTGCGGTAAGACAAGAACGATTGAAAATAAGAGGATTTACATGTTTGAAAACCCAAAGAGAAGCAAACAAAACTCAAGGTATTATGTTATTCAAGATTAATAATAAAAGAAGAGAGAGAAAGAGTTAGATTGAATAGTCTCAGAATTTGTACCCAGATTTGCAAAGAAACGACTCTGAAAGCTGCGATGAATTCGAGAACCTTGGATTTTCTAACTAATTTGTGTTTTGTTAGTGATTTGTGTGAGAGAAAGATTATTAAGAGCTTTGTATTGCACGTACTACGAATGATTTATGTTGATGTTTGAATAAGCACCGAGAGCATGTATTTATAGGCATTTAGGGAAAGATAAGATAGAAGGAATAGATATACACATGATTATCAACTGTATATACAGTATGAGGCCATATATATGGTCATGCCAACTATATATACGGTTGTGTGACGTGGTAACCACGTCAACAATCCGTGTATACAATTCCAACTTCTATATATCTTTCATTCGGGAATTCCTATCCGCATTTTCTAAATCTAATCTACGATCCGAGAATATCCTTTGCTTGGAGCTCAAGGTTAACGTTCTAGAATATTCTGGATCATTCTCGAATTTTATGAATTTCTCTTAGAATTTTTTAATTTATTCATTTTTCGAAAATTATTTTGTAAAGTTATAAAAACCATATAAAATCATAGAAAAATCAGACAAATTATTTAAAAATACCAGCAAACTCAGAAAAATGAGAAGAATAAGATGAGAATGAAACATTTTAGAAGGATGGATTGGGATCTGAAGGATGGATTGGTCTTAGAAGGATGGATTGGTCTTAGAAGGATTGATTTGTCTTGGAAGGGTGAATTGGACTTGGAGCTCAAACAGACAGTTATTAAGGCTGAGTAAGGGTTATGTTCACAACTTCACATGTTTTCGAAAGAATAAGACCCTCAGTGAACTTCCTTGTTCATTAGAGAATACAGTTGCAAATGTATGTCCTAATTTCCTGGTCATCTTTCCTAGAATGCATGTATGATGAATGTATAGTGCCCTTTCATTTTGAAAATCTAGATATTTTTTTGTGTTTTTTGGAAAGGGCACCATTTGACATGGGAATGTTTGATATGCACGTGTGTCCTAAGCTATTAGGGTTGTGTGAAGTGGACTAAAAGATGACCATGGACTACATGAAAGTGACTGCGAATGTTGGTCAAGAACGATGGCTAGAGCCCATATCTTGCACACATATACAACATGACTACAAGTCGACTATGTTAGTTTGGGTTAGGTCAAAGAGGGTACCACYCCTAAATGTAGAGTTTGGTCCAATTTTCATCACTACCTATTAGCGATGTATGGCCAAGTTACCTCTTAAGTATACACATCCAGTAACACGTGCACACGTGGCAAGGGTGGGATAGGACTTGCCTTGGCCATGTGATCCATTAACCACATGAACCAAGGTAGTTTCCCCCCTTAAGGCGATCACGAGTATAGAAGATACGCATATTAATCAAGGAGCCGAAGGTGCGACCTTATTCGGAGGGTCACATGCAATATGTACAATCCAATGAAAATAACGATGGAATTACGAAACTTTCAAGTCTGTCCATTTCACCTAACGATGATTATCCCCAGTGAAGTCGCCATTCTGTAGGCGTGTGCCCTTATCGGGCCTTGTCTTATGTCGAATTTGAATTGTGGGCTTGAGCCACAGATACCACACGTGAGTGCYTAAGGGGGGTGTTGTCAAGCGAGGAATCGCCACTATGCCTATACAGGTTAATCACGGACGCTCGATACATTGGTACCAAGCTAATGGCCCTACTGTTAGGTCTAGTAACCAGTTCGCGGGTTTGGGGACATGGTACAAACTGAATCTTTGACCCAAAGCTGCCCGCATGTAGGGGCCTCTACTCGGTCTCATTGTAATTTCATTCGATCATATTCATTAGAGGCACAAAAACATAGCAATTTTATCCTTAGAAAGCGCTTTAGCCTTAGAAACTATTACGAAAGTGAGTTTTTATTCTGCATGTACCCCTACCTAACCTAATAATTGTGACCTCTTCAAATTAAGCAAATTAATACGGAACCTAAACCGATCGTTTACAATTTATTTGAATTAATGTGATTCAAGCAAATTCCGATCTTGTTTAAGCAAACAAAAGAGTCACATGCATAAGAATCAAGAATAATATATACAAATTCTCTTACCTTGTATCGCTACCAAAACAAGAGAAAACAAAAGTTAGAGTATCAAAAGCTTTGCTTCCAAACGAATCGCTTATCACAACAAAAGAGATTGTTAGCATAGACAACAACAATTAAAACAATTGCAATAAGACAAGGACAATTGAAAATAAGAGGATTTACATACATGTTTGAAAACTTAAAGCGAAGCAAACAAAACTCAAGATATTATGTTATTCAAGATTAATAATAAAGATAGATAGAGAGAGAGAGAGAGAGAGAGAGAGAGAGAGAGAGAGAGAGATAGATAGATAGATAGAGAGAGAGAGAGAGAGAGAGTTAGATTGAATAGCCTCATAGTGTCTGAATATAAATTTGCAAAGAAATGACTTGGAAAGCAGCGACAGATTCGAGAACCTTGGATTTTGCGAGTGATTTTTGTTTTGTGAGTGATTTGTGTGAGAGAGAGATTTTTGAAAGCTTTGTATTGCATGTGCTACAAATGATTTTTTGTCGATGTTCGAATAAGCACCAAGAGCATGTATTTAGAGGCGTTTAGGGAAAGATAAGATAGAAGGAAGAGTCGTATACATGAATGTCAACCATATATACCGGTATGGGGACCGTATATACGGTCATGCCAACCGTATATATGGTTGTGTGACGTGGCAGCCACGTCAACAATCCAGGTATACAATTCCAACTTCTATCTATCTTTCGTTCGTGAATTCCTATCTGTATTTTTTGAAACTAATCTACGATCCAGGAATATCTTTTGCTTGGAGCTCAAGGTTAACTTTCTATAATATTCCGGATCATTCCCAAATTTTGTGGATCTCTTTTAGAATTTCTGAATTTATTTATTTTCGAATATTATTTCGCAAACTTATAAAAAACATAGAAAAATTAGAAAAATTATTTAAAAATACTGTTGATCTTAAAAAAATAGAAGACCAAGATGAGAATTAAAAATCTTAGAAATGACCTTTAGAAATATTTCTAAAAAATCATTTTGCTAAGAAAAATGGCCTAAAAATAGAAAATAATTAAAATCAATATTTTCCGCCTATATTATTGGGCCCTCGGTGTGTGATTTCAAACACAATTTTAATTCAATTCATGCAAGTAGGTGTGTTTGTGGATTTTTGTCCCAATTTCGGGAATCGAATCTATTTCAAAATGTCGTASTTTTTCTCATTGACTATTTAATTTGGGAAGACACTTTTGGGTGTCTACAGATAGCATTATTCATATAATTATTTTCCATATTTTATCTTGTACCAACTCATCTTCAATTTGATTATAATCATTATTATATTCGATTATTGCTTTTTGAGTTTTCTTAGTTAATTTTCTTTCAACTTCTTTGTCTGATTAGAAATCGAAAACTTTTAATCTTATTATACTCATTTGTTCATACAAGTCTTCTTCGATTGATGTGTAATTTATTTCTTGTTCTACATTATAAATGAGACAATCCATTTATCAGCAATTATAGTCATAATCTTGTTAAGTTCTTCTGAATCGTTTCCATTGTCGAATAATTCTTGTAATTTTTCAATACTCCTGTTAATAAGGTCTTGCTTCATGTCGACGAGTCGAAGTGGTAGGGAAATCGACTGTAAATTTCTTATTATTATTGTTTTTGAAAGGATAGTTGTATTTAAAAGGGACAAGTCTTTTAGCCTCTATATTTTGTTGAGATTGCAGATGTCTAATCTCGTTAGTAACAAGTTTAAACTCTTCAAACTCCTTTTTGATATCTTGTATGTCTCCTTTTTAATTTTATCTCTAATTGCTTGACTTGTACGATCAATTGTAATAAGACGTGTTTCGATAACTTTTATATCTATTTTCATCTCAGTTAATATGTCTACCATATATAATTAAGAACTGCACCAAAGTGATTACTATCTTTTGGTAAATGGTGTAGATGAGGAGTTTCTAGTTGACTGCAACCTACTGATGCTTTATTAATTTAATCCAGGTTTATATTACTAATTTTTATTAATTGTTTAATAAATAATACTTGATTAAAATATTCCCTCGGATTCTTTTTAATTGCACCATTTCCTCTTTGGGAGTCAAAGTTAGTAAACTTTGACCAATTTTTTGGCAAATTTATAATGTACTCCCTCCGTATCGGTTTAACTACAACAACTATTTTTCACGCTTATCAATGAGGAGATTTAAGAGGGTAAATGAACAAATTAATGAAAATTATTTTAAGACAATCAAAAATGAGATTGTACGATGCTAATCCTAAAGTTATTTCATACAATTTGTCTGTTTACACCTTTAAATTGTCTCCTTGATAAGCGTAAAAAAAATTATTGCAATTAAACCGATACGGAGGGAGTATAATATAGTCAAGTGAGATGTGGTTAGATTCGACTTAATGTATAGTTTATTAATATGAAATTTTTATAATTTTCTAAACAGTACAATTTAAATTATTAGTAGTCAAAGTTGTGTCTTGAAAACAATGCAAAATGAAATGGTGCAAGTAAAAAAGAATAGGAGGGAGTACTAATTACGATTAAAATACTAACCGGGCTTTGGTAGCACGACAAATAGGATCACTAAAATATTAAACGTGCGGAAAATGCAGATTACTTATTTAATAAGACAAAGGGCTAAAGCGCGAGGATGTAAAAAGTGTAAAAGAATAAGAATAAGAGGATAGAAGGGCAAATAATAAGGGAGTGAGTTACCACTCTTATCCTTACACTATGGTTTACCCCCATCCTCGAGTCCTCGACCATTGSTCGATGTTTTTCATACAAACATAAGTAGTAAATTCATACAAACATAAGCTCCTAGAAGCCTTWAAGGCATAGCACTACTAATCCGTGTTTTGGTTGATCCTCAAGAAATCAAGGTAGGATTTTTTATCAAGAGCGCGAGTAAATAATCCGGTAAGGTAATCAGGCACGCTAATCCTTCTGAAGCTTGGTGGAGTAGTTGGTGTGATTAATTCAGGTATTGGTCCTATTTCCTTGTCCACTCCTGGGCTGTGGAACGCCGCAACTGACATCCTTTCTCTTGCCGAATTCACCACTGCTCGGTGTAATATGCTTCGGTACGTGCCATTCGTCATAATCTTAATGCATATGCAACAACAACAACAACAACAACAACAACAACAACAACAACTGTACAATCAGGCAATTTTGTTCATTGTTCAACACTTTAATTTAGTACATTCTGCATATGATAATGACTTCATGGAATAATTCTGATCAATCATGCAATTTCCCCAAATTTAACAACCACGCGTTTGCTAAAAGTTTGAGTAGTACAAAATTTTCACGAAATTTGTGAGGTTTAAGGTTGATCCCAAATTAATCCATGATTAATTAAGTTCTAATTAACTCCTAGTCAATCGAACAAAATAAGGAAAGCACTCACGCGTATGATTTGTCTATTTCTCTTTCTCATTCAATTAGAATTAAATCACCATTATGTTGRAATGGAATAATGTGTCTATCAAGCATCATATATATAATAATGTGTTGATAATATTTAAGCAAGTGATCAATTAAGTGTATAAGAATGGTGCATACCTCCAAGATGTCCCCAATATTAATCACAAAGGCATCAGGATGGGGCTTGACAGGCACCCATTTTTCATCTTTCATGATTTGGAGGCCTTCAACCTCGTCGAATTGGAGAAGGATAGTGAGGCCGACCGAATCCGAATGGGGTGTTAGACCAATGACCTTGTCAGGCTGCGGACATGGTGGYTAATAGTTGATCCTGAAAGATTGAGTGCTTTGATCCCCAAAGTGACCTCTCAAGGTTTCCTTGTTAATCTTGAGAGCTTTAGACATGCAATCAAGGAGTTTCATTGCAAGGTCTTGCAACTCTTCCGAGTAACTTTCCATTGTATCCCTGTATTTGGATATCCCAACAATTASTAACTAAGAAAGGTTGCTAAGACTATCTCTAATTAAAATGAAGTTCAACATGTTTGATTTGCAAAGGGGTGTATGTGTTTGCTTACTTCATTGAATACTCTTAGTCAAGAATAATCATGTACAAAGAATTGAACACTATGTTGTTGGAATTTGAATAACTAATTAAGTTTTATTCATCCTTAGTTACAAGAACTCTTCATCTATAATAAAACAAACCCTCAATCCTCGATGCTTAGATATGGATATAACACTTGAATACTTTCCTTTAGGCCAAAACTTTTGAAAGTAGTCACAAAATTAAATAATCAAGTTGGACACTTGTCGGACACATTATTGTAATGGGTACCCGAGTCTAGAATGGGTAGCTATCCACATAATCTTCAATAGTGTCGATACGATTGACTACAAAGCAAGACATGATACAACATTGATCAATAAATGCCAAAGTATGAAATCGAAAAAACGGTGATAAGAATGAACCTGTAAGGAGGAGGTAGCATGGGAAGCAAGTGGGCTTGCGTAAGTTTAGGTTGGGTGTCAAGAAGAAGATATCTCCCACTACAACAAAAGGAGTGCTTTGTCGACACTTTGTTTTCGACACTTGTAAAAATGTCGGGAAAAATTATATAAGCCTGAATCGCGACACTTTATTGATCGTTTAAAAGCGTAGAAACCTAAAATCCTAATATGTATTTCTAAATTGGCCGATGACTTTTTTTTTCTTTTGGCGAAATCAGAAAATTACAACCCTCATGGGCCTCATCCAGGTGTCAAAAATTCCACCCTCATCCTCTCACAGAGTCTCACTCACTCTCTGTTTCTTCGATCTTCCCTCATCCCTCTCTCGCTCCTCTCAACTCACTTCCCTTGTTTCTTCTCTCTCTCTCATTTCCTACCACCACACTCAGATCTCCTCCACCAACGACCTGCGATCCCCCTTTGGTCCGCTCCACGTTTCCTCTCATCTCCTCAATGTTCCCAAATCTCCCAAAACCAAACCCTAATTCCCAAATTTCCCCCTTTGGTCCGCCCCAACTCACCGCCTCGAACTCGCTGCCCGCCGCCTTGAATTCGCTCATCCGCTGCGTCGAACTCGCTGCACCGTCGCATCATTCATTCAGGTTTGGAATTTTCGTTTTCCTTTTTTGATTTTCTGGCTTTTTTGTTTTTTTCTTATTCGTAAGAGGAGATGAGATCTTGTTTTTGTCTCAATGTTTTCAGATCTTTGTTTTTTCGTTTTGACCCTTGTTTTTTAAATTATTCACTTTTGTTTTTTGATAATAGTTCTAGGGTTTTTGATTTCGTTTTTTATTCTTTGATTCGGTTTTGATTCGTTTTTTTTTAGCTTTAATCGATTTAGTCAACTTAGTGTGACATGATATTGTTATATATTATTGTTCGTTTTCTTCTAATATGCTATAAGTTTGGGTTTCTTTTTGTGTCTTTTAAGACAATCATTCTGCTATAGATGCCCTTACATTCGGACCTCTTACTCGCTGTGAATGTGCTGGTCATTTTTGAACTGATAATCAATTAATGCGAAGCAGCTTGAGAGGCACTACTAGTTGCTTCATATTCAGACATGGACAACTCTCTAACATAAGGCTCATAATACCTTAATGGTTAAATCTGTCCTTTCTTCATTGTAGCTATTGGTCTAGCTAAAGAAACATTGTTGATCCTATAGTGGGTTTTTAGGTTATCATCAAATTATCCCTTTCGCAGAAATGTTTTGTATCCCCTGTTTGTTATCAATGTTATACACAATGATAATCTTCACGCCATGAATTATCAATACATGGCCATAAGTCTTAGATATTTGTCTTGGTTTTCAAGTTGAGTTGAAAATTTACTTATAAATATGCACTATGTTATTTCTACTCCATGATTTTATATATTTTTACAAGCAAATAATGAATAATTCTAATTAAAGTAGCGTTGTAACATTTTCAATTTTCTATGTATACTTCGATTACTTATTGAGTTGTTCCACTCAGGACATTATTAGTCATGATCCGAAGATCCTATATGCCAGAAAATTAGCCACACTTTTTTGCTAAAATAGAATTAGTTGGTAGATCAAATGTAAGTAGTAGTCATCGTAGCAAATTGTGGATGAAAGGACACAAGCTAAGTGCAAATTTCTTGTGTTTTTGTAACTTGGTTATGAGAGAAATAGAAATTTAAGAATTAGATAATTTGTAAATTGTTTTTCTTAATGCCATCTTTAGATGTTTTACTCTGAAGGAGTGAAGGTCTGTAAAGTCATGAGCAGAATAGTAGTTAGTAGTTAGTCTAGTAACCGATTAAACTTGTGTGAAATTCTGTACTTAAGCAGCTTTATTAGATGATTGGTTCTGTTAGTGAAGTCTATTTTTGTGGAAAGAGTCAAGGATCTACTCTTCTATGCATACGATTCACTTGTAACCAAAGCTCACATCATGTATGCTTAGCTAAAAACCTTTTTGCATGTATGCATATACTTGTATGGTAACGTTACTATGTCACATTGCAAACTTTCAAATGTGATCACTCCTATAATCTGAAAAGAGTTGACATCCTTCCTTAGTCATACTCAATGCTATGCTATAGGTTTTCTGCTCAACAGATGGTGTAATTCTGCTGGCTCTATCAGTGTTTGCTGCACATTATTTTTGCTTGCTTTTGTTTTGTTCTGCTATCAGTTCTTGACTACTGTAAGCTATATCTACAAGCTGTTGTTAATCTGGTGTATTGAACTTAGTATGCTCTAGCAGCACATCAGTAGTTTGATTGAAAAGTAAATGATTCCGAAAAGTTATAGAAAAAGATGTTAGGAACACAGAAAAATATATAATCATAAAGCATGGAGTTAATAATTTGAAGATCTAATATTTTACATGGTAATGGGTAGCTATCATTTATGATTAAAAATTCCAAACATATCCCTTGAACCCCTACTCTTTTTCTTTTTGTTAAGCTGAACTACTATGCTGGTATCAGTGTGTGAAACTCTGAAAGAACATAAAGAAGGGAATGAAAAGCTTTTGTTTTATGATTGCCTTTATGTCTCTTTTGTAGATGTTTTCTCTCACTCAATCTTCCTACAGTGGCTGCTACTGTTGAAGTGTTGTTGATCTTGTTATCATGATTAAAGACTTGAGGTAAGTTGATCTTTTACTTCTTTTATCTTTTCATGTTTTAAGTTTCGAGTCGATTTAGTCATTTTTCATCTCATAGTTCGATTTTCTTTTTTTTTTTTTGAGTTTTAGTTTGAATTTTGTAGGTTTTTCAATTTTCACCTGCTTTGATTTGATGTTTTTTGGGTTAGCATGACATTCTCTATACTCATTTCATCTCTATTCGTCTGTTGTTGCATAAGGATTCATTTTACATAAAATATGTCAAAACAAGAAGAACAAATACTATCCATATTTACATAAAAAAAATCCATATACTTACTTTTAAGTGGTGTAGCCCCGTTGATTTTTTCTTAACATCAAATTTCATTCTAGACTTTGGTCACTATCTCATGTCTGATGTTAAATTTAGGGCAATGTGTATTTGAAGCATTCTACAGAAGATCTAACGAAGAGGCTTTGGCTGGGAAAAAGTGCTTCAATTGATGCTGAGAAGTCTATGATCTCAAGGTAAATTCATTCATATAATCTGATTTTGATGAAGTCCGTTAATTTGTCTAATCATTTGACAAGTTTCTTTTGGCATTGCACCTCAAAACCGAGTGTGGTAGTCAATTTACAAATAAGCTTGAAGGAATGTTCAGGTATTGTTTTTTTTCCTAGTCAATTGTTTTTTTAAACTAGCTGCATGATTCTTGATTTTCTTTTTTCTTGCCTTTGTATTCCATTTTGATTTACAGGATGTTTTGGACTTATTGTCATCTTCAATTAATTAAATGCATGTGATACACTTCATTTTTTGTAATTGAGTTTAGTCTTTTACTTAAAGACTCCTCTGCTTTATTATTGACATGAGAGTAAAGTGTGTGCGTGGGAACTTATGGTTGAGTGCACAGGAACCAGATCAATCCAATTAGTTAATCAAACTTACGAATTGATTGTATATGTGTGTTGAAATAAACTTGTTTTCTGCAAACGTTATCGGCATCCTTAATTGTATTTATAATTCAAGCTCTTTGATAGTTTTACTCTGGGGTAATGAAGCTGATATTGTTTAGGTTGTACAAGCATTAATCAGAGTTGAAAACTTAAATAGAAGGTAGTTTTACTGATGTATAGTTGTCTACATTGTAGCTGCTAGTCTTACCGTAGGGAAAGGTTATAAACTTCAAATACCTTGCCAGAAACTAGACTAAAAATCATACTCTCTTATTTATGTGCTAAGAAATTATTCGTTCTATTCATGCAGGTAAATGTAGCTGTGAGAACAAACGAAGACTTTGAAAATGAAAGCGGTGAAACGAATTAAAGTTGAAGTGATTGATCGAGTACGTCATGGTACAGGAGTGAATGACAATACTTTTTTGCTTTAATTTGTATGCAATTAGTTTTGTATATAGTACAGTTGAATTGCTTATGAGATCGACATAACTTGTAGTTATTATAGAGAATGGGCGTTCGTTGTGGTTGTAATATTCTCAATTCAAATCTATATATAAATAAATTGATATTCCATTTTTACTTTTAATTTGTAATAAGTTAATTATTAGTTATATTATAGCTCCCCAATCA
Source organism: Bassia scoparia (assembly GCA_008642245.1). Lineage (NCBI taxonomy): Eukaryota > Viridiplantae > Streptophyta > Magnoliopsida > Caryophyllales > Amaranthaceae > Bassia > Bassia scoparia. The sequence goes on along the minus strand of SNQN01001156.1, from coordinate 11,955 downwards.
AGCTTTTGGTCTTCGGAAACAACAAAGGCTTGCCCAAATCCTTCAACCTCGGTTGTTGTTTGCCAATACCTTCTCTTTTCTTCCATTGGTAGATTGAAAAACTTTTTCGTTCTACCTTGAATTTCTCCACCAATTGCTTGTCCATCCATGGTTGATAAGCTGGACATTACAGTTTCTTTGTGTCAGTCTTTCTATGTACAAAACTGTATGCATAAAAAATGGAATTTTTCGTATATCCTTGAGGTTTGTACCCAAACTTTGATACGGAGTAGTAAACAAATGCAGCCCCAAAAAAAAGTTATTTTTAATAGGCCAAACCTAGGAAAATATTTGACAGTCTAAACAAGTAAATTTGTGAAAGTGTGAAAGTTGCGTGATAGAAAATAAAATAAGCCATGCAAAATTCCGTGGTAGAAATAAAAATAAGCCTTGCGATTAAGAAAGACATAGAAAAAAATACATGCAAAAGATAGAAGAAAATATTTGTTGACATTAATTTAATATTCTAAATTTAGTAAAAGTTTCTAAGTTCCCTCTTTTTGTTCTCAAATTTCTTCCACAAAATGCTTGAAAAAAGAATTGTAGATATGTTTTGTTAATAGGGAATATTTATTATGCATGAATGTTATCTACGGAAAAGTTGGTTTGTTGTGCAAGACATTTCAAACAACTAAGTAAAAACTACCTATTTGGTTTAGACATGTAAAATGAAACTTTAGGGAGTGTCGCGAATAATAAATACTGAAAGACTGGGATTAGACAGGACTTAAAAAAGATAGAATGACCGAAAATAACTTGGTTACTTGGAAGGAGTTAGAAAAGCTATAAAACAATCCATTTGTAGTTCAATAATGTTCATGATATACGGGATGGAGAGGGAAAATCTATGTAGTTCACCATACGGAAGAATCAATTTAGATCCATAGTAGGAACCCAATTATATTGTTGTAGTCTGTAGGTAACAAAAAATGACTTTAGGTAAGTGTAAAGAGGTAACCATCAATGTGGTTACCTAAAGCCCAAAACTATGAACTACGCATACAAAGTAATTGAACTAAGGAATGAAACTACATGTCTACGTTAAAAGATTGGATTATTAATGAATAATTAAATGAACTATGAATCGGGTTGACCTGAACAATACAAAAGTTTGTCTAGCTTCTGTGTAAATTAAATCATTTAATAATTTTACATTGTTTGGATTTCATTATACAATTTTGCTTTTAATTTAAATTTTTTTTCTACAAAAATTATTTTTAAATATAGAAATTATTTTATAAATGGGGCCTTACTGAACGACACTAAAATTGGAATATAAGTCCCACTAATAAACTACTACTGTAGTGTACGTACTTGATTCAATCATGCATATACGATGTGGTCATGTGGATACAAGYAAGTGATGACTAATGAGCCATCTCTCACTACTTTTATCACTCTATTTTACCCAAAATACCCTCAGAGSATATGCAATGGTARGTTCRCRAAATGTTTCTCTCTCCATCTCTCCTTTTGACACCTCACTTTCAACTAACTTTTCTATTTACCTAACTCAATTTTAAGTAACATATCTACAATGGTTTACTTACTCAAAACTTTCTCCCTCCAATTTTTTCATGGCCCACATAACACATGACTTATTTAGATTGGGTAAAATGAAAATTAAAAAAAAAAGTAAAGGAAATCTTAAATGGGCTCCATGTATGTTGCTTTAATTTGAGGACCTCCCCATTTAARATACTTACTTAAATAATGGGGAGCTTCTTGCAACCATGAGCTTACCCAAATGYGCCCCATACATGTTTGGGGAACCAAAATTTTCACCATGGCACATGCTCCACTAATCCACTCGGAGATATATGCCCCTCCTTTCTCGATTATCACCAAAGCATTATCAGATAATAATTTTATGCATCAATTTTAAATATACTTATGGGAAAACGCTACACATACAACTTTAGTATGTAACTCTCGCATATAAAGTGATTTGGTAACTTTTCATTGGCTTAAATAATGGGACTTAAATTAAGTTTCATTAATTCTAATTTTTCAATTTCGTCTCAATTTCTCTTTACTTTTTTATTATTATTGTAAGTGATGTGTTCAATATATATTGGTGTTGCATGTTGGGAATGCATACATGACTTATATGTGTATCACTATCCATACGTATGCTTTCTTTATATAGTACGGAGTACGACACAATCAACCAAATTGCCTAGAGTTAGGAGGAAGTATAATTACATTGTTTCCCTAAAAAAAGTCATATAATTACACCGAGGAATGATAATTTCTCGTTGTGCTATGTATAGTGAAAGGTAGTTTTGTCTTTTTACACTTTTTAATTTATTTTTGGTTATTAAAAAAATTAAATTTAAAAGAGACAATGTAAACCAATTACAATATGTCCATATGTTGGGAGTCTTGAAAAACACTAAAAAATCATGTAGATGACGTTTGATATTTTGTGGACAACGTTTCAAGGATTCATACAAAAGAGTAATTTTCAAATCGTTGCTATTACAATACACATCCTCTAATTAATCAAACAAAATTTAAGAACCAAAAAAGTTAGGTCATCAATAAAAAATAGAACCCAAAACCTATTTTTGACCGAACACGTAAACATGATCTATAAATTATAAGTTGGGTCAAACCGATCAAGTCAAACCTGACTCATTTGCAWATTAACAAAACAAATTTTAAAGAACCAATCAAGTCATGCATTGTTGGGTGATGTGAAGAACTTCATTCCATACAAATGAAAAGAATAATATTTATTAGATTCAAATAAATATTCTTCCTCCGTTTCTTTTTCACGACAACATTGAGCTTGACACAAACTCCTAGATAAAATTTGATTGTGAGTGTGAAAGTGATAGAGAAAGAAAATAGGACATGTGATTAGGAGAGATATTTAAAGAAAAGCATGCAAAACGGGAAGGAAACATTTGTTTACACTAATTTGAAATTTCAGCAAATGTTGTCATTATAAAGAAATAGAGGAAGTGTATTTTAATGAACAATTCTTGTTCATTTAGTCATTTATATATTTTCAATTCTTAAAAAACTCAATAGTTGGCCTATCTTTTGCAAAATACTCCCTCCGTTACGCTTTACTTGAAACAATTGGCATTAATTTTTAGAGGTAAAATATTCAATTATTTCAAGTAAAACGTAACGGAGGAGTATAAATGGGAAAAAACGAGTTTTGAAAAAAACTTAATTAGCAAACTGTTACCAAAAACTTTGGGTCATGAACAAAGAAATTTGACTCGTTATCGAAAATGACATACTTTATAAATGGCTAAAACCCGATATTGTTGATCAACCAATATTTACTTGACTGCCTGATTTGCTAAGTAAAATTGATGTATCTATTGCTGAGTTTAGAGGATGGTAGAGTTGTATAGTTGTGAGAGTGAGAATTTTTTATTATTTTTATCATACTTTTATTTTTAGTTTTGAAATTTATGCAAGATCAATTATTAGATCTGATATCAAATGATGTGTGTGTTTTGTAAACTATTCTTCCCATGTCACCATGGCATTTTCATAGCATTTTCTCGCTTGGTTTGATCAATTTTTCATTGGATTTTACACTTGGTTGGAATGTTTGTTTCCTATTTATTTTGTAGTTACAAAGGTCAAATTATGCTTGAAATGCCTCTTGAGCGAAATCAAAAGCTACTCAAAAGGTCATTTTTGTGCTGAAATGTCTCATATCCGGGTGGTTTCCACATACCCAGTTGGGTGAGCGTTCGGTACTTGGTGATGATTTGAGCAACGATTCCAAACTTGAGTGGGTTTCCATATACCCGACGGATCTCCACTGAAGAGTCAAATTGTGAAGTTGAGCACCGACGGGTATGTGGTCTCCTCTTGGACTTAGTTTTTCTAGAGCTTTTAAAGTTAGCTGATCTGCGTACCCGGTCGGTTCCACATACTGATCTGGATAGGGATTAGATCATTATTATTAGCTTTATTTATTATTATTGTCGAATATTTGCTAAGATATTATTAGATTATTTGTTAGAATATTTATTAGTTTGTTAGGATATTTATTAATTAGTTAGGATATTTATTAATTATGATATTATCTGATTTGATTAGGATAAATATCTAGGTTAGTTAGATTAGTTTAATTCCGTGTGGATTAGATATTTTAGGATAAGATTAGTTAAGATATTTTGGATAAGATTTATATCTTTTCATAAATATCTTAATTAGTTTTAGATATTATTTTGTATATAATAGGTTTGAATTTCAATAAAAATTCAGAGATTATTTGTGTTAAAAATTCTTCTTTGTTATTCAGAGAAAACCTGGTGAGTTTTGTGGTTGGTCCGGAAATTCACTTGATTAGCTACTTAGTCGGTTGTTCCTTTTAGGAGCTGGTTCCACTTTGTGGTTAAGATCCTTCAAATTCTGTGGTTGGTCCGGGGGGTTTGAAGTTATTTTCGTTCGTTTTTATTCCATCCTTTAGGAAATATCCTTCTATTCGTGCTTTATTCGTGGTATTCAAGGGATTTGTGAGCATCTCGCTTATAAATCCACTCACATACCGGTCGGGTCCGATTATATTTTGGGTCGACTTTTCATTTTCCTTCATGTTTTTTGTTGGAGGTTTTAATAGGTTTTTTAGGAGAATATTAGAACAATTTTTTTCACTTCCTTCAAGCTAAAGCTTACAATGAGAATTAGGTTCTTGTACTCCTTGCTTGGGGATTGCAAATCAACACTTTACTTTGCAATTTAATCAATTTTATAGGTATTAATTCCAATTCTATTGTTTGTTCTTGTTTATTGTTGTTATCCTTTTATGATTATTACTCCATTGTTTTTAATTTTAGTTTCTCCATGAATTCTATTATTGAGTTTCATGTCAATAACAATGCATAGTGAGTAGTTTACTTCTAGGGCTTGGTGAAACTATGTAACGGTCTTGATTCTTGTTTGTTTTTAAGATTTTATTAGGTTTGTTTTGGCAATTTCATTGATGGGTTTTGGAAGATTGCATGTTTGCCCAATTTGCAAGTATAATTTTGCTCATTCTATAAGCGAGAGTGCGAGCTTAAGTGAAGGATTTCTATCTTAGAACAATTAAGCCATAATCGTGAGAGCTTGTTTTATTGTTTTATTGTGGATTTGTTTGCGAAAGCAACATCTTCCTTTGCCTAAATTCATTCCTATCCCAATTATTGTTCTTGAATCATGAACGATGCATGGTAAATCCTATTAGCCCTAGGCTTTTAATTATTGAATTTTGTTCACTTTCTTTTTCTGTGTTCAAATTAGATAAGAAAAACTCAAACTTTTGATTGTTAGTATTAGTGAACTTGGTTCGAATTGTGACTTTATTTGTCCTTCCTGAGTGGTTCGACCTACTTATCCAACTATACTAGTTAGGTATTTAGGTATTATATTTGGTAGTGAAATGACCTATCATCAAACATAGCCCGGTCTGGCCCGAAATTTTCCGTGTTTTGGGCATGAATTTTTCATATCAAAATTTCTAATTTTTTGGGTGGATTTGGGAATAAAAAATCATGCAATTTTTTGGGCCGATTTTGGGAAAAAAGCCCGCAAGTCCGCGCTAATATAACTGGCTTTCGGCAATTTTTAAGGCCGAACTCAAGCTCGCCCGACCCGATTCAAGGGTTGGAATTCAAACCATCTATATGTAGTTTACGAAAAATAAATGAGATTCAATCATAATTGATTTTTGAACAAATTCACAGGTCTATTTATTATGCTGCTCAAGTCTAAAGTTTAAGAAAAGTGACAACAAGAGGTTTGTTGTCCTCCACTCTCTTAATTACCCTCTATAACTCGTGAAGTAGTGATATAAAGTGACAATAACCCTAAATCCTACCATAATAACAATGTGCATAAATCCCAAACTCCCACTGCACCGTCAAAGAATAAGTTTTATTAAAATTTAAAACAAAATATTGGAAATACTCCTTAAGCAARAGCAATGGAAGTTYCACCTACTTCAWTAGTTGRTATACACTTCTAATTTTACTATACATTCATACTTGTATTTTTCTTTCCTTTTGTATTCAGTTAGGAAGATGCTGAGTTGTACAATTATGTAACAACTTTCAATACTGTTACAACAGAATCTGATAAGGATGATCCTTACTGAGGTATATATACCTTCGTTCTTGTAATCAAATTATTCAATCAATAACATCATCYAAATATCTTTCTATGTTTCTCTCTCTCTGAAATCCAACATGGTATCAGAGCAGGAAATTGAATCCTGCGAAAATTCTCAAAKATGATTGAATCAAATTCATCTTCTTCAAACTGATTCAWTTATCATCTTCTTCGAWACTTGAAACTAAAATTCAATCTAAAATCCAGTGAATTCTTAATCTGCTTCTCTAAATTGTTCATTTCGCTTAGTTTTTTCTTGGCGACTYTTTGATCTTGAATCGATTTTTTWTCGAATTGTTCTACTATGAGAAWTTTTTTGCTATGATTCTCRAGAATTTCTGTGATTCTCCTTCTGAACCTCTTTTTCTAATCCAAAAACACAAAATGCCAGAAGAAAGTACTCCAAGTGAAAATRAAAATACACTTCCTCTTAATCAAAATCACGRTTCAATTTACTACATACWTCCTTTAGAAAACCAGATCACTTCTCTTGCTTCTGAGATTTTTGATGGCAAAAACTATGGAGAGTGGAGGATTGCAGTTATGCTCTCTCTTTCCCCTCGCAATAAGCTGAGATTTCTTGATGGTTCTATTCAAAAGCTAGCTGTAACAAGTCTTGAATTCAATGCTTGGCAAAAATGCAATGATCTCTTTAAATCAAGCCTCTTCAAATCAGTTAAATCCACAATTTACAAGAGCATCATATATWTTCCAAAAACTGAAGTAATCTGGAAGGATTTGGAAGAAAGATATTCAGAGAGCTCATMACCTCAATTGTTCTCTTTGCATCAATCTTTGAATGATCTTGTACAAGGTCCAAATGAGTTGATTTRCGATTTCTATGCRACGATCAAGGCATTTTGSGATGAAATAAGTGCCATGAAGAAAGTCAAGGCTTGTGTTTGTGMAAACTATAGGTGCAATTTGGCAGAAGAATATCACAAAGAGCAGCGAGAATTCAGACTCATATAATTTCTAATTAAGATGGATCCTAAATATCATCAAGTCAGGACAAATGCCCCGATGATGTAACCTCTTCCAACTGTGGKAATGGCATACAAGCTAGTTATGTAGGAATAAAGGCAAAGGAGAGTAACAGGTTTCTCAMAAGCTTCTAATGGAGGTTCAATGGCCTTCTATGCAYAAAARAGAAGAAGTGAAGGATCATCATATGGTTARAGATACACATCACCAAATCAAGTTTCAAGGATGCCAATGCAGAATCCTGGTGATGGAAACAAGTCTGTTACTATTGGAATCAAGAGGCCAACTCCACCTTATTCTTATTCTGTGATCACTGCAAAATTCTGGACTTCTCTTTGGCAAAGGTGTTCAGATCCATAGCTATCCACCCCAAAATAAGAGGTTCAAAGCAGAATAAGGGAAGAGAGTGCCCAGACTAGCCTCAAGTAGATCAGATGGACGATCTAAGTGTTACACCCTTTCTGCTGATCAATATAGGAGAGTTATGGATTCATCAACAAAAAGATTTCAACAGCTTCAACAGCCTCCAAGCAAATGGCAGTGATTTCACAACCTTCAAAACAATCTAGAATAGGTAATAATGTTGGAACTTGTACCTTGAACACTAATTGGATAGTGGACCTTGTGACACTGACCATATACTGTTCAAACCTGGCCTTTATTCTCTAAGTAATGAAAGGTTTACTAATTCAAACACAATCACGGTAGCTTAATGGTTAAAAACTGTGGACTGTTGAGAATGTGGCTTCAGTTGATCTTTTGGTAAATGGTATTTTGCTACAATGTTCTGCATGTTCAGGGTTTATTAGTATAATTTAATCTCAACATTTTAAAACTATGCAAGGACTTGTGCTGGATTCTGTATTCACTCATGATAAATGTTTGATTCCAAGGCACCATATTTGAAAGAGTCTCTAGTTCTTGTATTATAGAGTTTGCTTTTATCATGCAATCCCAGGTCTACTTCTCATATCCTATGCAATCGCTTGTTTGGCTGCTGTAAAAGAGGAAAGCGTATGGCTTTGAGATTTAGAACACTCCTTTGTCAAGAAATTGCATATGTGATACCCTAATCTCTGTTTTGTAATAGATAAGATAATAGTATGTCAAGTCTCCTTAACGGCTAAAGCAAAACTAGGAATTCTTTCCAAATAAGTCTTGCTTAGCTTCTGCACCCTTTGACTTTTACAGTAGATGTAAGGGCGCCAATAGACGTGTTACTCATGACTGGTTATTCGGTTTCCTGACTATAGTAGATGATTGTACCCAGGTATACTGTTTCTTATGAAGAATAAAAGTGATGCCATTGATCTTTTACAACATTTCTTTGTCTATGTGAATACTCATTTTGATTCCAAAGTTAAAGCCATCAGAATTGATAATGCAAAACAGMTATGTGAAGGAAAGATKAGAGAAATTTTTAAGTTGATTGGGATTGTACATCATAAGAGTTGTGTTGATACACCTCATCAAAATGGGGTGGTAGAGAGAAAACAAAGGCATCTTCTTGAGACAGCTAGAGCCCTATTTTTCCAATCTAATGTGCCMTTAAGATTTTGGGGAGAGTGCCTATTGTCTGCTACACATGTAATCAACATAATGCCTTTGAAAAGCATTGATTTGAAATCTCCATATGAAAAGCTTTTTAGTACTAAACCTAATGTTTATCATCTCAGAGTCTTTAGGTGCTTGTGTTACATTTCCTCTCTTAAAGCACACAGACATAAATTTCAACCCAGGTGAGTTCCTTGTGTATTCTTAGGCTATCCTGCGGGCCAAAAGGCTTATAAAGTCTTAGATCTCAAAACAAATAAGATACACATTTCAAGGGATGTGATTTTTCATGAAAAACTTTTTCCCTTTCATTTCAAGACAAACACTTCTGATAACCAAAGTCTCATATTTCTTCTAGTTAAAACTCCTTATGACTTTACAAGCATGTCTGGTTTTCCTGATTCCTTAAACTTTGGACATGACTCTCAACCTAATAATAGTCAAATTTCTTCTAATATTGAATAGAAGTTGTGGATAACCAAGTAGCTGAACAATTTACTCATCTCAATCCGAATGATTCTTTTCCACAACCTGATAGTGATACTAGTAACACACCTCAACTGAGCTCTATTCTAGTAAGAACCTATGCTAGACAACATAACCCTCCCAATTACCTAAAAGATTATGTTTACACTATTTCCCGACACTGGTGCAACTTAGTACATTTCACTYATCTTCCTAATGACACTAAACAAAGCATTATCAGTACTACAAGTATATCTGAACCAGTGAACTATTTGGAAGCCTCTTAACATCCAAAATGTGTTCAAGGTGAAGAGGAATATGTCAAAACCAAAGAATTCGATTTAGGAAAAACAACTATTAAGTTCGCCTAGTGTTCAAGAAGATAGCGCAAGCACAAATGTCTTGAAGAGTATGCCGAGAAAAATTACATCAAGGCCGAGATCTTTGAACTCCAATTGGTAGCAGCTGGATGATGGAATCTTGAAGTCCAATACCATCAATCATCGGAAACTCTGCTCAAGGAGCACATTGCCAGAATTCGGACAATCGTGGTTCGCAGCAACAATGTGGGATTCTTTCAGGTAATGTTTTTTTTCATATACCACTGTATTATCTGAATTCAACTGAATTTAACTTCAGTCGTATTACTGAGAGGCGTTAGGGCGAGATGGAGTTTGTGTGGGTGATGTTAAAGTCAGGCAGTGCGTTAGGAAAGTAGCGCCAGTCTTGTTTTCACCTTGTTGAGTGCTGTGAATGTTATGTAATTGTCAGGTAGCAGTTGCGATGGCTCTCACGCATATAAAAGAATTGGATGGGCACTAGATATATTAGTAGACTTTTCTGCAGGTTAATTGTGATTTTCTGTAGAGGTTAGTGAGGCTGTGAGGAAGTACAGTGAGATGAATGTATAGAGCGAGCAGGCGATAGGAAGAGGCGGAGTATGGTCGAGGAGTGCGTGTTATTCGGATGGAACTGAAGGCTGATTACAAAGATACGAGAGGTATAGTAACGCCTCAGTGAAGGATCATCCTCATCAGGGAGTTCTGTCGGGTAACGAGCGGCAATGGATGAGTTTGTTACATATATTACAGCTCAGCAGTCTTCCTAATGAATAAAAATGAAAGATAAAAAATACAAGTATGAATGTAAAACCTAGAAGTGGTAAGTAGCTAGCTAGACTGAAGGTTGGTGGCAGCTTCCATTGCGTATTGCTTAGGAGTAAATTTCATACCCCTTTCAAGCTAGGGGTGGATGAATTATTGATTCATCCCTACTTGAGGAAGAAGTAATCCTTGTAGGTGGAGAAGCCAGAGCCCTTGGAGAAAGCATCTGCAAGCTGCTCCTTGGTAGGAAAATATGAGAGTTTTTATTATGCCTCCTTTTAGGCCTTATCCCCTCGTAAAATGGCAATCCGAAATTCAATGTCTGTTTAGTTTTCCCATGGAAAGATTGGGGGTTTTTCACCTATGGTTTATGGTTGATTGACTTATCACAGAATAAAAGTTTCTGTTGGTAGATAACAAGTTTGACACTAATCTCATTTAAGTCAATCTGACTAGCCATGTTATCCTCAAAGTCGGATGCTATGGTCAAGGCGCTTTTGTATCAGTCTCCTGCGAAAAGACCTAAGAAACGTGGTGAGGATCTACCTTTGCTTTGACTCCAGGCGACGAGGACGGAATTCGCGCAAAAGAGATCACCAGTATCCAGGTTCACTGATGTGCTTCTTGTGAGTCAGGACACGATGACCAATTAGAACATCACTGTACGGGATTTTAAGAGTCAGTTACGGATGCTCTGTCAGATAGAACTGCCTTGACCATAGTACTGGCCACACAGTGTCTCAACCATGAGTCAGGAGCTTTGACATGCAAGCTTAGTTCTTGCGTTGTTGCAAGGAAAATGGCTGAGACACCTGAACCGCAAAAAGAAACTGTCGGCCGTCTGATATCTGGTTGGATTCGCTCAACGACAAATCTCCCTTCATAAGGCCTTCCAACTTCAGAATTAATACGAAAGTGGTGTTTTGGCAGGCCTTTGATCAATCCAAGAGCATTATTCAGATCTAACTCCCTTGTGAATTTTCTTCTTTTAAGGACTATTCCATGCTAGATGATGAAACACTCAATTGCCCATGGAAATAATCTCAACTTTCTCAAGTCTTTGATGCGTGATTACAATTATGTAGATGCTCCTTCATAGTCTGTGGTTTGATTGAGTCATTCCCTGTAATGATGAATCATCTACATAACACTGTTATTATCACAATGCCGCCTTTTCCTACCATCTTTGAGAAATAAGGAAGTAATACTCAGTTCTAGAATTTGATGAGCAACCTTGAGAAACAGTCCACTGTGCAACTTTGCACCACCATTGTACCTGTTGCTTCGTCTTAGTGCCATATCGAAAATTTTTGTGCGTTGGGTATGCCTGGTGGCATCTCATGTCTACTTTCTCCTCAATCTTGACGGAAAGCATTTGTTTACTTTCTAGCTGTTGAATTGCCCAACTATCTACGTTGGCTGCAACGTGCTAGAAGACATCCTACAATAGAATCTTAAACCAATGGGAGAGACTGTTTCTTGATCATTCAACTCATTTATGAGTGAAACCCTTCTTCACAAGTGAGTTGGTCTTTGACGTATCGTCTCTACGACTTGCCATCTGCTTTCAAGTTAACCTTATAGGAGACACTCATCTGCACCCATAAGCCTTTTGGTCTCTTTGGTAGTTTGTGTGTAACCAGTACCATTTCTTGTAGTGGTCGTTATCAAATTTTTCGCATTG
>SNQN01001155.1:87397-97943 GCA_008642245.1 Bassia scoparia | reverse complement strand
TTTATTGAAACATTCGGCAAAATGAACTAGAGTGCTAAACGAAGTCTGTTTTTACTGAAATCAAAATGCACTTTCGTGTGATTACCTAAACATATCCAACTTCATTTCTCTCACTTAAATGATTGACCACTGCAATGCCCCTGTTGACCACATCGTGAACCAAATTTCGTCCCATACTCTTGGAGTCCTGTTATACTCGTCGAAATCGTGTCGGTACACGTCGAAGTAGTGCGAAAGAATTTGAAAGCCGAAAGTTTGATGGCATGGTTCTGCGCGCCTGGGCCTGGGCGACCAAATTGAAGGAATATTTCCTTAGACATTTCCGACAATTATAAAATATATAGGATATTTATGAAGATAATAAAGTTAATTATTATTAGTATTATATTTACTTGCTAGAGAATTAAATTAATTGGTGGGTCCATATTGATTCACGACAGCTAATATAATTAATCCTATAAGGTCACACAAAAGAATCAGTTGAACAATATATTACTCAGGCCATAAGAGTATGAGTTAGTAAATCCAATGTAGGTTAACAGAGAATCATATTTTAACCTAGGTTACTGATATTAATATAGGATGATAATATCAGTAAAAAGAGAGAATAACGTAGTTTGTTTACAGTATTCAAAATATTTCAAACTCTCTCCACCATTCTCTCTTAATTGGAAACCAGTAAAAGCAAGTGTCATCTCTTCCGTTCTTAGCAAACGTTGGTATTCAATTGATTCTGGTGGACTTAGTAGAGGAGCACATTTGAGCTCTCGAGATTATCTTTTCGCACATACTTGTGGCTTTCACGCTACAAAGGTTGTATATTAACTCACTTTATTATACAATTCATATGTTTGATTGTGAATAATCTTGAGATAGATGTTAGGAAATCGTTTCCTGAAATTCCGCTAAATTCGCATCTATAAAATCAACACAAACCATGGGTTCCCACGGCCTACAGCAGGAACAGGGACCATGGTTCCCACTCCTACAGAGAGGCGTGACGGTCATGGCAAGATAAGTTTTGCAAAAATTTTATGATGATCATTGCCAATCATATAAATCATGGCAAGTCATGCAACTAAATTCATGACAAGTAGGTAAACATGGCATTCACGCTTCTTGTAGGCGTGGGAACCATGATTTGGTCGCCCAAGCCAGGCGTCAGAACTGTGGCCATCACGCCTATGTTGGGCATCCAACTTTGGAGGTTTCAAATTTTTCTTTCGACGACTTCTCCAACAGTTTCGGCTACAATTCCAACGAGTATTGACGGCGAAGAGTACAGGACGAAATTTAAAATTTGGTTAACGATGGTGGCCAATGGTCAATAATGGTCAAGTGAGGTAGTTAATGGAAGAAGTAGTTGGGGTATATGTGGAAGTTCACACAAAATGTGGACTTCGATTCTAKTATTAACGGACGTCGTTTAGCATTCCCCTAAAATGAAATGTACGAGAATTGAAGTGGCTTTAAACTTACTTTTAATCATTGTAAACAAAAATACAAATTCTTATGTTTCTCCTCCTTCCATTGTACATATATATATATATCTATTATTGTAACTCATTTGTACCATATATATATATAAAGAGAGAGAAAGTTAGAATCCAGTAAAAATCTTACATTTGGTGAAAACTAAAAACTAGGACATTTTACATATATAATTTAGGACATTTTTTGTGATTTAGGACATTTTTCGGATTTAGGATATCTGTGCATATAATTTAGAACATTTTGTGATTTAGGACATTTTTCGGATTTAGGACATTTGTGCATACAATTTAGGATTTTTTATGATTTTTAGAACATTTCCACGTAAGCATGCCACGTCAACACCAACGCTGACTTTGCATGCCACGTCAGCACCAGCGTTGCCTTTGCATGCCACGTCAGCACCAGCGCTGCCTTTGCATGCCAAGTCAGCGTACCACGTCATGTTAGTGTTGACATGGCATGCCACGTCAGCATTCCACGCACGTCAGTGCTGACGTGACACGCCACGTCAGCGCACCGCATCACGCCAGTGGTGACATGGCATGTCACGTCAGCGTACCACGTCACGTCAATGCTGACGTGACACGATGATGTGGCATGCCATGTCAGCGCCACGTCACGCCATCGCTGACGTGGCAGGGGGGGTGCTAACATGGGTCTGACATGGTGGTTTACGTGGCATGATTGCGCTAACGTGGTGCTGAAGTGTATGCATGGTTATGATGGCAAATTAGTTCAATGGATGTGATTTAATTTTTAAAGATGAATGGTTGAGATTTAAGGTTTTTAGTTTTCACCAAATCAATTGTGTGTGTGTGTGTGTGTGTGTGTGTATATATATATATATATATAGAGAGAGAGAGAGAGAGATAGGTTATGAAACATTTTTATGGTGAAAGTTGAAAGTCACTTATTTCCTCCGTTTCGTTTTGATCACAACACTTACCACAATGATAATTAAAAAAAATACAAGTGTTTTCTTTCCTATTTTGCAAGTCCTTTGTTCCTGTATCTCTTTGTTAGAAATTGGACAAGAGGAAAGTTGCGGATATTCACTCCAAGGCACGGAATCTACGCTTTCCAATTAGTTTAATTTCACCCCTCTAGAATCAATGGGTTACCACAAAATAACTAATGAGATACAATGGAGACAGCAACTCACTTTGTTGATCTTCAAAATGAATTCAGAAAAGAAACTTTGTGTGTAATTTGCAATGAACACTCAAAGAAAAGTTTGCAAGAAAATTCAGAGAGAAAACAAGTAACATGCAAGAAAGCTTAAGAGATTTGTGTACGTAGCAAATGAATCAAGTGCAACTATTTATAGGCACTTAGAAGCAATTCAAACAGCCACATTTGAGGTTGTCACCCCCAAAATCAATGCATAATCAAGCTGAATCAATTTGAGTTTATTGTGATTAAAACCACTTTAATCTCATATCAATTGATATCCAACAGCTCTATAATAATTAAAACATCATAATAATGCATTAAGAAGGCTCCCAACGGACGAAGTCATCAACAGGCAAAAGATCAAAACGTATCGTGAATTTAATGACGAGCAGCAGCAGTGCGCGCGGTGCGCATCCAGCCCGCGCAACGCGCCAGGCTACTTCGTGCGGCGCGCACTTCTAACGCGCGGTGCGATTTGCTACTGTCTCCTAAAGTTATCTTTGCTTAATTTTGATCCAAATGGGAGTTTAAGCCAAACAGTCCTTAGAGACCCCTTTGCCATGATTATTTTACAAAATCACCTCCAAATTTCATTTGCTCAAGGTTCATTTATGTATAAATGTTCCAACACTCTTTTCATCACCGGTCTCGCATTCTCTCCCTATCCATTCTCCCCTCACAATTAAATTTTACCTTCAAATGCACTTATTTGAGTTTGTTACAATTAAAACAAAACGGAAAAAAGTATCATTAGCATTGATAGAAACCATCATTAGAGAAAGTTTTGGGCTGTCACAATTATGGTTATAACTTATAAGTTTATAACAATAGGCCCAAACTATTGTTAGAAGATGATGGGCCAAACAGGTAGGATGGTTTTGTCTCTGAGAGGCTTAGCACTTGTATAAGTTGAATTTCAAGTGTTTCTATGGAAACCAATTTTGGAAGCACACTCTTAAACGAGAGAAGTACTTCGGCAATTTTCTAAAACCTTGATTACCAAACATTGCTAACTTCAACTTTATTTTATTTTATAGGTAAGATGATGAAGTTATTTTGATACAGTAGCTAGTTTGATAGAACTTTTCTTGTGTTCAACGTGTATAAGTTGGCGAGCTAAGCACTTTGTAAGTTTTTTTTTTCCGAATCTCTTTATTGGAGAGATCAATTTCTTTTTAAATAAATACATTCATCTCTTCCTTTCTCACTTGTTATCCAAGTGAAGAAAATTTTATCTTTTCATTTACTTCGTTGTATCCAAACCTAGGGTTGATAAAAAGATACATAGAGAAAAACGTATCCTCAAATAACTTCTACAAAATATTCCGTAGATAAAATTAAACAATTTATCTCAAAGTTGAAATGGTTGCTCTTTTATCAGAAGACCAAGTTCAGCTTACAATTACTTGCTGAGAATATCAAATAATTGATTATTTGTGGCATCACAGATAAAACATACACAGTAAAAGTTTACAAGGAGATAATAAGAATGATGAAAAATATTTGGGATGATGCCTTGATGAGTATGTCTGTTTATTGGCCACTCTCAAATTGCTCCTCTAATTATGATTTTAATTACATGAGATAATTGTTATCCCAAAATGCACATAGTAATGGCTAGCTCTTTTAGCATCGTATCTTAGTTGATCTTGTTTTCATGTCGCCTTTCTTAATCATCTTGTGGTCAGTCTTATCAAAACTAAGAATCTATCTATTTGATAATATTATCCTTTCGTTATGTAGTTAATTATGTTGTAACTAGTTTTAAGGTGTTTTATATTTTCGTTGAAAATTTTGTTTTCTCTTCTATTGATTGTAAGGGTCTTTTGACCATTTCTTATTAATGAAATCCTTATACTTCCCGTAAAAAAAAAAACTTAATTATGTTGTTATTCACCGGATTGTACCAATAATAATTCATTTTGGTTAATGTATTTATTTTTTTGAGGCTTTGCCTATACCTGGCAATCGGACCGTTCGGGGCGGTCGATAACGGGCCGGATCATTTTCGGGACGTGTTAGGATCAGGTCGGTTTCGGATCGGACCGATCCATCGGATTCGGAGCAGCATTCGAATCGGGACTCGGATATGATAATTTTCGGATTCAATAGCGTAAAAACTTAAATTTTTATAGTTTTAGGCATATTTAGATATCTTATTCAAGATCGGATCGGTTTGAATATCGGATGAGTATCGGACCAAGTTTGTTTCGAATCGGACCGACCCATTAGATTCAGACCAACATTCGGATCATCCATTTTCGGATCGGATCGAGAACACGGATAGATCGGGACGATCGAATCGGATATTCGGATTTGGATAATTTTTGCCAGGTCTAGGCCTTTGCCCCTCATCCTCACTAAAAATTAAAAAAATAATAGATCCAATTTGGCTAATGTATTCGTATAGATATATTTCAAAAACTAATACGGAATAATATTTTTGTAGCTAGTTTTGTATTTTTACCTTTGTTTTCAATTTCTTATAGCTTTTAAAAGAGATTTTAATTTTGATCTATTTAAATAATCAATTTAATAATTGAAAATTCACGTGTATATCCTTTATTTTTAAAATTATCATATCGTGTATCTGTTATACGTTATATATTGATGTTGAACGGTGTACCCAAATATTATCCATTGTTCAAGGGTTGCATGATCTGAATATTTGATGACTGTATTTTTCTCACTCAAGTAGAAGACCTGACATTATATTTGGTAGTTGATATGATAATGGTTGAAATAGCAGTTGATCATTTAAATAACTTAGCTTGCTTGTATCTATCTAACAAAGTTCTTACTATTAAAAAAAAAAGATAAGATATTATGCAAACCAATCAAAAATTGTTAAAAACCCATGCCATTACTATGATTGTTTTAGCACTATACTAATGCAACTATATTCAGTGAAACAAACTCCTCTTACGTACCTAATCATTTAAGTATTGAACTAGCTAGTTACGTGGGATAATGTTTTACGATTTATTCATATAATATCGTACATACAAATTATCAATTTGAAACTTGAAAACAAGAAAATATTGGCACTACATACCATCATGTCAAATATCACCATGACACACATTCAATTTTCAAATAATAAAAGCAAAGCAAATTGCATAATATGCATACTGACTTAACTAGGCAACTTAATGAGGAATTTTGGAAGCATATAATTAACTTTTGTTAGCGTACAGATTAGTATTGTATCTTTTGAATGAAAACCGATCCAACTATGAACTTGCTTCTGGGACCTAACTCAAGTATCGACAAATAAAGTGAAAACAAACAACTGAAATTAATATTAACCAGTTATTATAATTGGTTTAATCGTATATAATATCATTAAAAGTGTAATAGCTTGTGCAAATGCGTTGACAAAGTTCAAGAATCTGGATAATTATTGATTTAGGTATCTAATGATTGAGACCCTCGAGATCCTTTCTTGAGGCAGCATTTTGGGCCAATTCCATCTTTGTTATGCACGTAATATTTTGCATCTTTCGTCAACTATGCTTTTTTTTGTTAGTAATTTAATGGAATTTGCCAACATCAGTAGAGTTTCAACCTAGCTATAAATCAGTAATTAGATGGAGGACATAGGGTGATGGTTAAGCATCAAATTTGCATATTTTATTATAAAGATTTCTTGTGAGAAATAAGGGTTGTATATCAGACGTTGCGTGTGATATGGAGAAATTGTCTTAGAAGTAATTCGCCCCGACTAGATGATCGCTCAGGCGTTTGCCCCAAGATTAACAACATTCTCCAATTCGTGACTCGGAAGGAGAGTTGGAACTTAATAATATTTGCTCAAATCATTGAGATGAGAAATAATGTGTTCGAGGTTTTGTGTGTGTTTTTAAAGAGAAAAGGAAGGCAGAATATATTATATATATATTTTATATAATATATATATATATATTATATATATTAATATATTATTATATATATATATATATATATTATATTATAAAAGGAGTAATCAACGGGCAGAGGAAACGAAGGAAAGAAATGGACATGGTTAATCCGGGAAGATAGAACAAATAAAAGAGCAACGGTTCAATATTAGAAGGAATAAAGAATGATTGTAACGTCCAAAAATAATGCCGGATCAAAAACACAACATACAGCGAGCCAGCCAGACGGCTTGGTGGCGCTGCGGCACGTGGGTTTGTCCAATACCACCTCGCCCTATTTGGCCTCAAAACAATAAAAAGCAAACTCCTGATAAACAAGTGAGAAAGTTATCATCTTCCTATGTGGACAAAGGATGAAAATTCACCCTAGAAATTGCCTTGCATTCACATGTTTCAACATTTCAGCATCATTTTTTCCTCCTAAATTTCCCTCCCATTTTTCCCTTTATAAATGAATTGATAAACCCTCAACGATTCTTTCTTGAGCCACCAAATTTTACCCATATTTCCGAAAAATTAAAGTGAGGCGGTTTTTGAAATTAAACTATAGAGGAAGTAGCATACTCATGACTACTCCATAGTTGAATAAAGTATTCAACATTTTCATAAATCCGAAATCATTATCTAATACAGTTGCCGGGTTATCATTAAAAACTGTGTAACGGTTCGGGCGATGCCCCGATTTCTACTGTGTCATTTTTTTATGTAGTAGTAATCTACTCTAGCGTTATTGTTCATATGGTGTGAGCATGAAGAGGTATAATGTAGGTATGTGAGATTTATAATATATTTTTTGAAATATTGTCAAATATATAGATTCTTACTGTGAAGGGAAAAAAATAGAATTGAAAATTAAACGGCGAAGTAGTATGAAACTGATCGAAACTATTATATTCTATAATATCATAAATCGTATAAGAATAATAATAATAATAATAATAATATAATTATAATAATAATAATAATATATAATATAATAATAATAATATAATAATAATATTTGCACCATGTATCAGTAAAAGGTTATAAATGTTGTTTGTAAATACAATAAGCAAGTAGATGTGAGAAAACTTTGTTAGAGTGAAGTTTCTTGGGCTCGTAATAACATTAATACTTGCCCCTAACTTGAACCGTGGCGTGAACATATATGTGACAACAGAGGTACCGTGAGCGGCTTCATTATTGTAAGACATCATTTTTACCATAATATTCTGTATATATGTAGTGAACTATAAAATGTAGTAGTAATCCGAAAGACCAATATCAAAGAAGGCTTTCCGACAAAATGAAATTGTGTTTGTCCCCATCAGTACTATTGATCTACTTCCTTTCCTTTTTGCTAGAGCCTAAGTGAAAGTAGAGGAATGTTTGACTAATTTCTCTTATTTTTACCACTGATTCATCTCATTCAATGCATCTGTAGCAACCTCGTGCTCTTTTTCGTAGTCCCGGACGATCAATATATTTTAAATCTTTCGTATTATATTGTTCAACTTTCTGACTATTTTAATTTTATCGTCTAGTGTTTATTCTTTATTAGTTCTTAAACGTGAAGGGCTTAGTTATGAACAAAATATATGTGATGTTGAGGTGATTTTGCACATCACCAAAAAAAATCAACCGCCCAATATTGTTTTAGCTCGGTAGAGACTATCCCTCTGGTTATTGATATATTGATTACCTCGTGCAACGTAAATGGCTCCTATAGAATGTAGAGTTAATAAGAAGATGCAATCGTACGTGGAAGGAAACTCCAGCTTATTGTGGCAACAAGCTGAAGCTAAAAGACCAACAAAAGTGAATAGAAAGGACGAAAGTCATCCATTATAAAGTAAAGGATCAGAGTCAGACTAAATTGACAAGGAAGGATAATTACCTCAATGTTTCACAATTGAAGATGAAACGAACTAGCTAATTGATCCATTTGAAGGATGAACTAGTGCTACGCTACGCTGGTAGAGTCTAAAATGCGAAGATAAAGTAGATATGCATTGTTGTTGTTGTTGTGTTGTTCTTTCTGATTTGCTGCATTTATTTATAGGCTTGGGGCAGGAATCATGGATGAGTAGTTTGCTTTCCTCTCGACGTTTTTCTCCGTTTTTTTATATTTCAAATACTTGTACTTTCCCTCCAAGTTTTTGATCGCTGTCTTCATGGGTCTTCTTCTACGGGTGGTCTTTAAGTGAGTCACTTCTACTAAAATTCTTTCGTAACGCTTCTTATCACATCGCAGACTGCGGGTACTTAACAGTCGGTGTATGTGGTTCTTTGATTGCTTATACGTTCCTTATCGTTAGTCAATGCTTATTGTCAGAACTCTTTTAGCTAGTCAATTGTTCATTTGGTCAACAAAGTCAACCAATATTTATAGTCCGTAACGTGACGTAGAAAACTCTTTTTATCTTGTTGCAAATAAATGAAAACCAAAAAGAAAAAATTATAATTGATTTTCGATGTGGTATCCTTTCAATAAAGAGAAAGTGTAATATATATAATTATATATAATTTTATATTAATATATATATATTTATATTATATATATATATATATATTATATATTCGATAAGTTATGAAATTGAAATTGATAAACCATGGCATGCAAGTTATTTAAAAGTTTATTCTTGTTAAGCTCGGGTTTGGTTCACACGCACAAAGAGAGAGGTAGACAGTCATTTGTATAAAACAGTGAAATTTGTCCAAAATCATATGGAAGAGGATGGCAAGATTAAGTTAAGTTATGACAATTATGAAGTATAGTATTTAAATAATCTCTCAACTTTTATTAACGTGGGACACTCACATGTATTATTTGGTGAAATATATTCAACAATTCTCATCAAGACATATAAATATTCATGATAGTTCTAGCTACATAAAATATATCCAATATATATTTGGCATGRTAAWYATTTATAAAATAATTGATAGTGGTATCCAAAATAAAATCATGATTGATATGGTAATCAAATAAACCTATTTGCATGATTTTTGACCTCTTATAAAACTCGTTGATGTAAGATAGTTTTGTCCAACAATATGACATGGAAAGCAAGATTA
The DNA here is from genome assembly GCA_008642245.1 of Bassia scoparia. Taxonomy (NCBI): domain Eukaryota; kingdom Viridiplantae; phylum Streptophyta; class Magnoliopsida; order Caryophyllales; family Amaranthaceae; genus Bassia; species Bassia scoparia. The sequence continues at coordinate 88,299 of SNQN01001155.1, read as the reverse complement.
CATCATACAATAATCATTCTTAATTAATACACGTATACGCGCATAAATAGGCTTCCAAAAATCAAAGAAACATCGATTCCTAAAGTAAGCATGTACGTAATTTTTATGTGTAAAAGCATAAGTAACCAATTAATTCGTTTGATTTGTTATAATTAATACGCCGTATGTTATTCGACCAGCAAAATGTACTACCATTACCGCAATCCTCAAGGCAGCATCTCTTATTGCTTTTCATTTCTAATACGAATATATACAATAATTATACATACTCTTTGTACCACAATATTTTACTCGGTATGTGATTAAACATTTTATATTTGTCGATGCAAGTTTTATATCTAGTATATTGATAACGATAACTATTGAATATTAACAATGTGTTCATTTAAACGACTCAAATAAAATTCTACGTATTTGTCAATAATATTCACTATAATGAAAACACCGAACGTGTATAGAAGGAATGAGTATTATAGTGTAATTACTCATTAGATATTATTTTTGGTTATGCATGCAGCACCTTGTTGCATGCAAGTATGCAAGTTGCAACAACTAATATAAACGCTGTATGTATTCCAAACTAAAGCTAACACGTTAATAATAATAGTCTTAATTAAATTCCAGCTTTAAAGCATTATTATGTATCTTTAACAAAAATAAAATATATAAAATAAAATAAAATAAAAAATGTCAATTATGGCGTGCTGTGTTTTTTGTTTTTACGTCTTGATGGCAGTTGACTAAGATTATACGGATCGAGTACGTATTCGATCGAGTATAATAATGAGTTGAGTTTATGTGTGAAATTTAGAAATGGAGCTGATAATTCATTCTTGTTCATCAGTATGCAAATAACTACCTAACTACTTGTACAACAAACTCTTGTTTGACTTTGATCGATT
>SNQN01001155.1:51255-71777 GCA_008642245.1 Bassia scoparia | reverse complement strand
ATTGGAGAACTGAGGGCCCAATTTTCGCGTTTTGTCAAAGCTTTTTTGGTGCAAAAATACCACCACTTTATTATGTTAATCACCGACAAATTGTCCCTCCAAATCATGTTTTGAACTAAGCGTACGGTGTCCCGTGTCCATGCTATACACTATACATTATCGAGGTGTGGAATCCTAGCTACCGTATATATATATACTTCACGCGTATCAAATTAATTCCAACAAATGAAATTTATAATAATGTAAACGAGTAAATTAATTAAAATAATTTTAACACAATTAAGCTAYTTATAATATTATTCATCATTGTGTCAAAATTAWTTTRATTATTTACATTATTAAATCTAATCCTCAAAATGCGTRAAATTTGATTTGTTGYAATTATTTTATACAAGGAAAATATATTATTATATTGTGTACTCTCCGTCCTATTAATATATCATATACAGTACAACGAGAATAATGCWATAAATTATTTGACATGTAAAGGAAATCATAAACCCGTCCTATTTTATTAACCGGCACGATTCACTCTATTGAACGTCATCGGAGCGTAGACGTGTAGTAATCGAATAGTATTTTACATATTAATACTATTTGGCCTAATGATTATTGGATTAAGGTTTGTAAGTTGTAACTTTGGACCTCAAACTTGGACTTCAAAGTTAGACATAGAAATTAAAATAAGCCGTTTGGGTTAGGACTTATTAGGAACAAAACTCAGCAAGCGATTAAAGCAAAGCTAGCTAACTTGGTTGAATTACTCACGTGGAACCAAAATAACAACAACAATAATGGTAATGTCCAATATTGTTAAATATATAATTAAAATTAAAATTGATTGCATTGCTAATTAACTATTAATAGAAAATGTCAAACACTTATTACTTACGGAGTATTTAACATTTATGCTACTCCATCCATTTTGCTACTAAATTCATGCTATAAGGAAAATTGAAACTATTCATTAGTGGTGTGAATTTCCTAAATTCCCTTTAATATATAAGTATGAATGTCAAGTGTAATGTTGTTTGAATCTAGACCTGGCAATGGATCGGAGATGGGTCGGGTGGAGCCCAATTCGCGAACCACCCAACCCATCCATCACTCGAACCATCCACATCCGAACCATCCATCATTCATGGATGGATCGGGTGGATCAGATTTTTAACGGAATTCGCATTATTTTTTTTATTGGACAATTTTCACTGTTCTTTAAGGATTTAAGCTCTAATTTCACAATAATAAAACAGTTTCAAGATACGTATAACGAGAAACCTATTATTTAATGTGTTGGGTCGGTAGGAATAAATGGGTAAAAGAAAAGAAAAGTAGGAAATTTTAATAAAACATGTATTTTTGATGCATAAATAAGCGGATGGATGGATGAATCGGGTGGATGGATGTTCTTTCACTTGTATCTGATCCGACCTGTCACCCGATTAAAACCTGAAAATTTTCGAATTTTCATCCACGAAAGCGGATAGGATGGATCGGATATCTATCGGAGTAAGGTGAAACGACCAGGTCTATTAGAATTGTCATAATGAGCAGTTTATTAAAATATGATTTTCATAATTTTTATAAATATAGATATAATTAAAGATATTTGACATATAATGTGTGTATTGATAAACGTGTAAAGTAGAAATGACATGAATTTAATGGAATAGAGTGTGGAGTAGTATATATTACGGAGTACTTGTATATAATAACCGTTTTAAATTAAAATATTTTTATATAACTAACCACACATTGCATACAAATAAAAGTTATTTCTTTCGTTTCGAATTACTTGCTACGCTTTCTATTTAACAAAATTTTGAATTACTTATTGTTACACTTCTTTTTTGGGCAAAATATTATTTCTATCTCTCTCCTCTCACATGGGTCACATTTTCTCTTTCTCTCCATCTCTTTCCTCCCTAACAATTTGCCCAAGAGTCCGTATTTTTGAGTGTGTAGAGATTATTCTGAAACGGAGGAAGTAAACATATTTAAAGTTAGGTAGGCGAATAGGAGCGCAAGGGATGATGAGCTCTAATAACTTTTTATGACAATTTTGCATTATTGTGAATGCTCTAACAAAGTAAGTAAGTAACAAGAGACAATGAAGAATCAACCACAAGAGTTTATAAAGACAAAACTCAAAAGGTACAGTACATGATTCCATCGATTACTATGTATGGAACAGAGAAAAAGTCGTGTGGCTAATACAATCTCTTGCCTTGTACCTTCAACTTTGCCATTTAAAACTACCTAGTTAGAGCCCTAAAGTAGCATCACTCCTCAAGTCCATATAATACCACTCGAGGCTAGTCTTCTTTATAGAGCTACCTTGCCATTATATATCATGGATTTGTAAATAAATTAAATCATATAATAATACGAGTCTAGGCTAAGTTTTTTTTTCCATGATAATTTTGACAGTAGTGGTGCAAATGAGCGGAGAAATGAGTTTATATGTTTGTAAACAACTCGTGAACATGCTTGATAAAAGCTCAATCTTCGTTCGAAAATTAAATAAACAAGCTAAGCTCGAACACCTATACGTTCGTGTCATAAAAATTTTGTTTATAAATCCATACATACATAGTTATTTTATAATTTGAAAAAATATGACCGGTTTTAAAAAGGTAATAGCATATAGCCATAAAAGAAAAAACCAAAATTTAAACCTTTAATTTCCAAAGCTTACAAGTTGAAAACATATCATAATGTGGGTATTTTAATTTATATCCTTGATGATAAAAACTACAATATACGGGAAGACATCAATAAATTGCTAGTCATAAATTCAATCTATGTAATGATATATATTGACACTAAATTAAAGATAATTATGGAGTATATGATGTTTATATTATTGTTAACTTTATATCTGTGTATTTATTTTAATTATAAAATGATAAATGGATATGTARCTTGTTCGAGATTGTGACGAATAATTTGATTTCAAAATAAACTAATTTTTAGCTTAACAATCCAACCTCATACAAGCAAAATAAAAACTCATTCAAACTCATTCAAAATCCTTATCAAATTTATTAGCTCCAAACATTCAAACACTCGACTTGACTCATATAATTGCAACCCCAATTGGCCGGCATCATAGATGCAAATGATGCAACTTTGATTTGCAACAAATTTAGGGTTTACTTCACGTCTTCACTACATGGTACGGTTTTGAGGAGAGGTTGCCAAATGGTCAACTATACTATACTCGTATATACTCCAATTATACAATCCATGCTTTGAAGTTTCTCAAGACCAATTGCCACTTTAGGCGATTATTGACTATTGTCCACTTTTCTTATGATCCCTAATTCACTCGTTCATAATTCAAGGATTCCTATATTATACCATTAAAATGAGCTTCACATACCATAGTTACTTAATTGGCCCTGTTCTCGTCAACTTATTTAGATAAATTTCAGTAAAAATAAGTTCAGTTCAGTAGTAATAAGTTCAATTCAATAGTAATAAGTTCAGTTCAATAAAAATAAGTTTAATCCTTAAGAAATTTGTTAAGGTTTCATTATAAATAAGTTCAGTTCAGTTCAGTACCAATACGTTCAGTTTAGTAAAGATAAGTTCAGATCAGCAAAATTCAGTTGACGAGAACAGAGCTTAAGTCAAATTATTACCATACATAAAAATCACTGCAAAGTGATAATAATTATTTATATCAAACAATTTATCCTGAGTATTCATTATTACCTCCAAAATCTAATATACGTGTAACCATGTAATATGTGTAAAATGACATATACTTATAAAGCGCAACAAGTAACATTGTACGAGTAACATGTTGATTGAACGTTTGAAATAAACTTTGCTGAGCCAATTATGTTCAATTAATTTAAACTTGTTCGAATACATTTATCTATATTTAAAATTATCGAGTACTATACTTATTTATGAAAGTATATATAATCACATTAATATTCTTATATTCGTGTATGCTATATGAAGCTTGGACTTATAAGTTGTATCTAAGTACCGAAAATAAGTTGATTGAGACACACCGGTCATAGTTGGTGCTATTCTATATATCAATCAATTTTTACAATAAAAAAGAGGACACACACTTGGGTCTCTCTGATGAGGCCAGTAATTTGTAAGATGATTTGATTAATAAACACCACTTAATATAATTAATGGCATGGATTCAAGGAATCTAATCAGCCCAAAAAACAAAAACACAATAAAAATAAAAAAAAGCAAATTGCCCGGGAAATATCTGTGACCATCTGCCCGTCGTCAGTATAGAGTTCAGATTACCCCACACGGTCAGCCCATAAATCTCTCATTCTCTCTCTAGATCAACGGGCAGCCCAAACTCCCACACTGCCCGTTTTCTCTCTCCTCTATCAGAGATTACTAAGTTAAGTAGAACTAAAACAAGTATACTCCCTTTAAATAAAAGGAAAATAAACACACAACTTCTCTCTTTCATTCCCTCYTTTCCCCCCTYTCATCAATCCTACGCCACCCACCCAACCACCTTCTCTGCCACCAGATTGCGGTGGCGAGTTGATTTTCTGTGGTGGGTGTTTATTATAATAAACCTTTAAAAATGGGTCAAAACATGAGTTGTGTKTCTTCTAATAACACTGAAAATGGCATTTTTAAGGCTGCTCAATTGGGTGATTTAGATGCTATTGTTTCAGGATTTGAAGATGACCCTTCTATTTTATTCGACTTATCCCTTTATGATCGTAATTCCTTGCTTCATATTGCTGCTGCTAATGGTCAGATCGATGTGAGCTTGCTTCCTTCTTCCCCCTTTTTTAAATTAAAAAATAAAAATAAAAATTGATACTGAGATGAAAATTAAGTTTTGTTGTTTGAATGTGGGTGTTAATTTGATGGGGTTTTCAGGTGGTTTCTTGGTTGTTGGAACGATCTGTTAATCTTGATGCCGTTAATCGCCATAAGCAGGTTAGCTAATTATATCAGCTCATATATTCTGTAATAAAAAACTAATTAATTGATTGTTTGAAAAATTCCGTTTTTCTGGGTTATTAATTTGTTAATTCTTTGCTGAATGGTTCAGACACCTCTAATGTTGGCTGCAATGCACGGGAAAATTTCGTGTGTTGAGAAGCTACTTCATGCAGGAGCCAATGTAAGTCAATCTTCACTTTCAACAATTTTTTGATATTTTTTAGATTTTTATTTGGGTCATGGAAAACAATTAAATTGAAATTTGATAAAAAGAATGTTTTGGGCATTTTCCCTATGATTTTTGGTTAAAAGGTGCGAACTTTGAAGATTTTGATTTTCACTTGATTTTCATGAGTGAGTTTAGTTGGTCAGTGTTAAAGGTGTGATACTAATCTGAGATATTGTGGGGTTGTTATGATGTTCCAGATTTTAATGTTCGATTCATTGCGAGGAAGAACTTGCCTACATTATGCTGCCTATTATGGGCATTCAAACTGTCTTAAACTCATTCTTTCAACAGCTCGCACATCACATGTTGCTATGTCTTGGTAGGTTTCAATCTTCATACTTAAATAATGATTGTTGCTTGTTCAATTAAAGATGTGATTTTGGTTGAAATAGGTTATTAATTGAGATGGCTGTTTCAGGGGATTTGCTCGCTTTGTGAATATTAGAGATGGAAAAGGGGCAACCCCATTACATTTGGCCGCCCGTCAAAGGCGGCCTGAATGTGTTCATATTTTGCTTGATAGTGGAGCTTTGGTGTGTGCCTCAACAGGAGGATATGGGTGAGTGATGGATGGTTGTGACAAGTATCAAATTTTGACACTGATGAWATTTCAGTCATCTAAAAGAAGTTGGTATGTTTGCATGTAGCTTTCCCGGGAGCACTCCRCTTCATTTGGCTGCACGGGGAGGATCCCTTGATTGTATCCGTGAATTGCTGGCATGGGGTGCGGACCGGCTGCAAAGAGATGAATCTGGGTATGGTTTTTGTCCATTCATTTGCTCATTGTACGATTTTACTCGCAATGTTAAGCCTCCATCTATTAGTTGTTCCACCTTGATGCTTTATATGCTAGTTTCACATTATATATTATGTTATTGATTTTTATCGGGTGGATCAGAATTAATTGTTCAAATTAAGAAAACTGTGAATCGAGTGCTAGACATTTCAAATTTGCTAAAAGATGAATGCCCAGTAACCTTAAATTCATCTTTGCTTCTTTATCCGCATAAGCTTTGCCTAGAGCCTTAAATTATGTTWATGGGCAAGAGAATTGATTGTGTTGTTGGATATTTGGACATTTGTAATTGCAGGAGAATACCATATATGGTAGCTTTGAAGCATAAGCACGGGGCTTGTGCAGCCTTGTTAAACCCGTCATCAGCAGAGCCTCTCGTCTGGCCTTCACCATTAAAGTTCATTAGTGATCTGAACCCTGAGGCCAAGCTTCTACTTGAACGGGCTCTAATGGAGGCCAATAGGGAGAGGGAAAAAACCATCTTGAAAGGAACTGATTACTCTATTGCTTCTCCAACGCATTCAGATAGTGGGGTCATCGATGATAGTTTGTCAGAGGTAGACTACTGCTTCAACTTCATTTTGACTATGATAATATTATGCTTTGCTGGAATTTATTTGTAAACCTAAAACTACAGGAGCTTATATGCGCATACAATTCTGTGTTATAYGCACACCAGTACAAAATGAAAAACAGGAAAATTTGTGAAATGGTGGGTGTGCGCATAACACTCTAATGCGTGCGTGTACACATTCTAAAACTACGTTTGAGTTGTCAAAATGAATGATAACAACATCCTGATGAGTTATACTGTCGATATGGCTCAACATTCTGTGATGAGTAACAAATTAATCAGCTAAATAGAGTAAAAGGATAGAAAGTTTATAACTATATATTTGTTTGAAGTTTATGCTGTCGATATGCCCTTGGTTTAAAGATGTTTTTGTTGCAGACTTAAAATTGAGCTATCAAAGAATGGGGGTATTATTTAATGCACACATAGTTTGTTGCCTTTTCTCAACAAACGTAATCTGATTAGGAATAGTGTTGAGAAAGCTAAACTAAACTAAACAAACGCAACAAAGAAAGCTAAACTAAACAAACGCAATCTAATTAGCATTAGTGTTGAGAAAAGACAACAACTGAAAATTTCCTAATCAGGATATTAAACAAGCAAGATGAATAAATACATCAAAGAAAGCAATCTAAYGCACACATCATTTGTTTAATTTGCTTTCTTTGATGGCCTGATATGGACATTTTCATTTGTGACTTATTCCATCATGAGCGTGCCAAAGGATCTWATTCATGAATCATGATGAGTCGTTCTTTTTAAATTAAGACTTAAAAATTGATGATTCTTGTAAGTTGCAATTTTTGCTTATTAATGCCTCTTGTATATGAAGATTGTCTGTCTGTCTGTCAATTACATGTTTAAGAGGTGATGAGATGAATTGACAAGTTTGAGATAATTGCAGGCTAGTGAATCCGAACTATGCTGCATATGCTTTGACCAAGTATGCACAATTGAAGTCCAAGACTGTGGTCATCGAATGTGTGCTCATTGCACCCTAGCCCTTTGCTGCCACAACAAGCCAAACCCAACAACTGCAAGCGTAAATCCACCTGTTTGCCCTTTTTGTAGGAGCAACATTGCTCGTTTAGTAGTTGCCAATCCAAGCTCAGAGACCGATGATATTGAAATATGCTCCTCGAAATCAAGAAAATCAAGGAGATCTTGGAACTTAAGTGAGGGAAGTAGCAGTTTTAAGGGCCTCTCTGCATTTGGAAAGATGAGCATTCTAGGTTCAGGGAGAATCAGTGCAGATGAGTTGATTGATAAGCCAAATGAGTAGAGAATTTATGGCTTTTGTAGGTCCGAGCCTTTGAACAGGCGCTATAAGGTCAGTCGTGGTCGGTCCAAGAACCCGCCTCGGGTAAAAAAAAAAAATTAAAATTATAAATATATCTATACATAGGAATTACAACTGCAAATGCAAAACTGTAGATTTGGGAAATAAGGGCAGAGGATGAATGAAGGAAAGAGATTTGCAGCTGCGGACTTGGTTTGGTAAGTATGTTCTGTGTGGAATCGAAAATTTGTTGTAATCTTTCATTGCTTGAAGATGGAATGAAGTGCAAGTGCAAGCCATAATTCTTTTTGAGACAGTCTACAAAACTGTTACTAGTCACCTTAGATAGCAAGAATTCTTTGTTTACCTTTCAGAGGAAATTTATATTCATTAATGGCTGCTTGATTAAATATTGTCATTAGGTAGCCCTTTTGTGAGAGTCAAATATGGTATGAGGGTTTCTCCTATCTAGTCATTCCCCTTCTTCCTATGTTTTGCTCCTCGCCCTCGTCCTTCTCGATGTATGGGAAGAGATGGAGCTTTGGCAAGTCCTGTACTATGGAGTACTTATTGTCAATGGTTTAAAAGCCAGATTGCAATGTATATCAATGCTATGAACTTCTGATTTGCAATAAAAATGTATTCAGATCTAAGTATTTTCKAAGTTTATGTCTTTCTGTTACGGTACGATTCTACTGTACTTAATTAGTGGTAAAGTCTCAAATTTATGAAACTTTTTCTTGCTTTAGAATTTGCTCACTGTTGTCCGGCATGATTTTAAATTTTACACACATTTTGAGAAAGAGATGTTGCAATCACCGCGGAGGAAGTATAAGACGTTAAGATCAAGATTCGCTATCGAAATTACTTGGTATAATTGTATTAGTTGGTGTGCACGGTTGATAACTGTTGGTGTAACTCCATCATTATTAAGTCAAGATCTAATCTACTAATCTAATCATTCACGAAGAGTATGATACTTGAACATACTCGATCTACAAGAGGTTAAAAGAATTAACAAATAATAATATTCTGAGAGATGATGAATGAATGAACCACAACAATATAATCAAAGATAAAGATATGAAAATAGTTGTATCATGTGAACGTGTACGAAACTGATGATATTTTAGTCAAATAATTTGATGGATGTTGTTCTCCAACAACTATCATATGAATGTGAAATGTCTCACAAAAATAAAATATGAATAAAAAAATGAGAGCGTGATAATTAAATCAAAACTGAAAAAGTATTGTATGATTGTATCCATCAAACTAGTAGTTGTCCTCTTACTTTCATCAGCTATATTTTAAACAACTACACTTTATCTTTGCCATTTGGACACCGTTACCTGAGCTTGAATATGACTTGTTTTGATATTTCTTTCATTTTTTTGTACTGGAAAATGACTAGTAGATCGTATTCAACCATAAGAGTAGTGATTACTAATTCATAATTGTCGCATTTGAATATGTGAAAAAAGAACTAGTCACTTTTTTTTTTTTAATTTTATTTATTTTTTTTACTTTTTTGAACTTTCGTAAGATTAATAGTCATAGAAATTAACTTGTCTTTGTTTCCTGTTACCAACTTTAGGCAGTTGATATTTCCACTCCCAAAAAAGAAAAACTTTTTTTTATACAATTACAATACAATCCAATCTAATGCACTTTTTGAATTGTTGCTTATAAAATGTGGGGTATTCTTTTTGAATTGTTGCTTATCCCAAGCTTCAATCTATTTTTAGAATCCAAACAAACAACGTAACTAATGTATAAATATCACCACATGTGGCATAATCATAGATTGATACGGGCATAAGTACGTAGTTCAAAATTACATAAATTTAATTTTTTTTTCTTACTCCAATCCGTATATTTTAACGAAAAACTAATGTGGTTATGCAAACTATGGATCTATACAAGTATAGCTTAAAATTCAATATTACTCGCATAAAGAAAGTAGTCCATATGTTTGAATGGAAACCTTGTAAAGTTACCCAAAAGAATAGAGCGAGTAGAGAGTCCTAGAGAGTGATATGATAATTGGATGGCAGTCTCTTTCCTACGTTAATGTGTCACAAGTCCTGCTGATGGGCCCATTAGGCCATTACCCATACCTTGAAGGGGTTGATTATGCATGGGCAAAGGGACAATAATAGGGGCCAAATTTGAGGTCCTAAACTGACATTCTACACGTTCAACATCCAACCTGCTCTGCTCAAGTGCTGCTGCCTGCTGCCTGCTGCCTTTGTTTAAGAATATTGTTTATGTCGTGGACTTGTGGGACTACTCTTATACATGACAGATCACTGTACATTGTCGTACATACTGCACATATTTTTTTTTTTGTGAAATTCCTAATCATACACACGGATTTTTGTAAAATCCCAATGGTACACATGAGAGTTTTAAAATTTCACATATAGACATGAGTTTAAGGTATATGTGTGAAACTCAACCAAAATCCACCACGACCACGCTCAAACTTCCTCCCCAGTTGGTGGGGTGGCTGGGGATGGACGGTTGAGTGGTTGTGGTGATTGGAGAGGTACGATTGAGTGGTTGTGGTGGGTGTGGCGATTTGTGGAAGTGGTTTTGATGGGTGTGGCGATTTGAGACAGTGGTAAGGTGGTTGTCGCTAGGGAGACGTAGAGGGAGGTGGTTGTGGCTGAGGAGGCATAGAGGGAGGTGGTTGTGGCTGGRAAGGGKCATTTGAGGGCGGTCGGGGTGRTTTTGGTTGAGTTTCACATATATACACTAAACTCATGTCTATATATGAGATTTTTAAACTCTCATGTCTACCACTGGGATTTCGCAAAAATTCGTGAGTACCATTGGAAATTTTCCTATTTTTTTCACACAATAAGGTATACGAGTAAAATTCGACACAAATCTTATTTCAAAAATTGTGCAGTGGTCAGTGGGGGCGAGGGAATACCCCAGCATAGCGCCGAAGGTGAGACTCGATCCTCGGTCTACATTAAGAAAAGTGGTTGTTCTACCACTTGAACAAAACCAACACCTCATTGTTCATCAATATATACTCATAACAAAGCTAATCATGCATGACCTTTCATCAAATCCGAAACAAATCCAAATTTTGAAAAAATATATACTTGTATTTAAATTGATAATTTGAATTGGATCGAACTTAACTTAAAACTTGAGTCTCTCTAATCCGAGTCCTGGACAAACTTAAATTGTTGTGGGAATACTCCTACACATGACAGATCACGGTACATTGTCATATATAGTGTACGTATATATAACGAAGGATGGCCTCTCAGTAAGTCAGTATTAGTAGTAGTAATTATTAGTGAGTTGGGTGATCATGCTTGTTTGTGACCCTACTTGATCTCGTCTCATCTCTCTTGATTGTTTGCTGCTCATTTTCGACTTTTTTGTACTATAATGATTTGGCTTCTGTAAGTGCTCATCTATCCATTTCATCATTCGGAAATCGTTTTCACCCTTCCAATTATAGCCCTATATCATACTAATTTATTTTGTTTGTTTGTTTTGTTATGCTGACTCATTTGTGTTAGTTGTTGCTTTGTGAAGTAATTTGAGGATTTTTTGAGTGAAGTTCAGGCGTATTTTACATGCAACCAAACATGCTTTAAGTTCAATACTTTGAGACTTAAACAATAAGTACTACTTTATTTGATGTAGATAGTCAGGCTTACTTACTAATTACAAACTAGATTATCCTTATTAAATTTATATTCCCTTGTCACTCGATCTAATATTTTGATTAGATGTAGATATAGTTACTTATTGAAGCGAAACACGCTTGAAATATAATTTTTACACAACCTTATAACACACATTTTTTGATTACTTAGTTAGTTTTGAGAAACTATTGGCATATTTAATGACTCGATATCTATTATATATGTAAGTGCTTGCAAATGGCAAAAGCTATACTACAATACATCCGTTTTATGGGGAAATAATTACGTTACATCGTATATTGATTTGATCTCTTTAGTGATTTTGTAGCAACGTTTGGAATTTTTAAACTTGGTTATTATAGAAGCACACTTAATCAGATCAAAATAACTTAGCATTTATGATCTTAAACTTCTAGGCTAGTCTCAACCAGACTGTTTACATTGCAGTACGTCACATATCCATTCTCCTTATTGCATCGTCAACAATTAATTATTCACAAACGTTTGCATTTTAAAAAAAGACGTCATTCCAATGTCATTGGTACTAGATATTGATCATACTATTGTCTTAAAACCATTCCAAACAGAAGCAAGGTGTAGTAGTTAAAGGTGTAACGATTTTGACTATTTTCGTTAATCAATTCCAAGCTAAGGTCAAAAGCCAACTTAAAAGTAGGCTGGGAAAACTGACCCAACCCGTTTACACGAACACAACCGACCTGAAATAAATGGGTTTGGGTTGAAGATTTCGACCCAATTAGATAAACGGTCAACCTGATTATTCCTTTTAATAAACGGTTAGTTCAGGTTTGATTTTTGATACCCGGAAAACAACCTGATAAGACCCATTAATAAATTTCTATTAAAGAAAATGAATTATTTAAAATTGGGAAAATTACTCACAAAAATTTCATTTAAATCTAAAGATCTATTATAAATAATTTATTGAATCATATTCTCATTTTAATATAACTTTTTCGAACAAATACCTTTATTATGTATTAAACCCTCCGATTACAAATATTTTTTTTTAAAAACCGTATATACATAAATGGTTAAACGGGTTAAGTCGGGGTGACCCAATTTAATAAGCAGGTTCGGATAGGTTAGGGTTAGAGATTTACTATCAACACCTTTATAAACGGGTTAGGTATGGGTTGATAAGGTCTTTCAAACACCGTTATTTATTTCACCCGAACCTGAAACTAAACCCGAACCTGATCTGTTAACCATGCCCCTACATTAAAAGGATCAAAGTGTATAACTTACACTGCAACTAAAGTTGAAAAGGTCAAAGTTTGATCATTCTCTGTTTGTGACAATAATCAAAATCCATACTAAATCACAAGGGGCTAAATTAAATGGAATATTGCCTACATGTATTATATTGAAGCTAATTGAACTATTGAAGATATTTTAAAAACATGAATGTAAATGAATGACGCTAAGAAAATGAGAGAGATATTACAAACCATTGGATCATTTGTTTCTTGCGGCTGGTAAACTAAAACTACTTGCAGTAATTCATTGCTGACGTGATGATAGCCGCCTTCCACCCAATCACAATTGTACTAAATATCCTCAAAATTTATAGAAATAATATTATATGCTCAGATGATTGTTGTACATTTCATATTCTCATTGCATCATAACATAAAATAATACAGTGACATTGTTTKATATCTTAATTTTAATTTTAGGGTTAMGAAGGTAATTAATTTATGTAAATATATTCGGATATATAYAAGTGGACCTCTACYTCATGTATGTCATGGTGACATAGTATTGTGTATATGCAGATGGGCAGTTCCCAGATTCGAAACCAAATCAAATTCAATAACAAATGATGTGATTTAATTTGTTTTGGTAGATCAGAGTTGTTAGTCCATCACGCACTTAGCCAACCAATCCACATCAAATCATCTATCAATGTGTTGAGATAATAGTATTTGGTTTAAGAGCTCCCAAAACATCTTAACATCAACATGAAATAAAATATCATAGGGAATTTTAATTTTATGAATTATAGAGTTTGAAGTTTGAACTCATATAAAGGGCTATGTCGACGCCGCCTTCGTTAAGAATAATTGGCTTCTATAGTTTGGAAAAGCCATAAATAAAATAACTAGGGAGTAGTAACATAAATCTTTAATCATATAAATTAAAATCGGATCGAGTATTTGTTTTTATAAATCTAAGTAACACAAACTAGTTTTGTAAATTGTAATCCCTCGTTTATATCAATACGCATACTTTCTTCGTTTTCTTTTTATAATGACAACTTTGATTTTTGCATGCATTTCAAGGGAGAGATTTAAAAGTGTAACCAATAAATTAGGTAAAATAATTTTAGCACAAATTAACAAGAATGAGATTATATGTTAGTATGTTACTAGTCTTTGAAATAATTTTATCTATTTTTCTCTTTTATATCCTTAAATCTCATCCTTAAAATGTGTATCAAAACAAAATTTGTGGTTAATAAAAAACGGAGGAAGTATAATAATTCGGCCTTGGAATTTCATGTCATAATTAATTTAGGGACACTCCCTCCGTTTCGAATTATTTTGATATCATGTTCATGTATTTGTGTTTATGTATTTGTATCAATATTCATCTTCATGCTARGATTTAAGTGACTCTCAATGAGGACCTTGCTGAGCAAAAGAGAGGGACAATAGATCAAGTTAAAGTCAATGCAATTAATGGCCCCCCTTCCATAAAATGAAGTCAATGCCATTGACTTGTCCCTTGTATGCTCTTGGCATTCAGAAATTCATGATGTTTGATTGCGCCAAACTAATCTTCTTCTTCTTYAAGCCTTTTCAAGTGAATGCTACCACATCAGATTGATTAAGGAGTGAAAGAACCAGTCTAAGGCAATCAACACTTAACGGTTGCCATCTGTGTTAATATTGACAAACTAGTATTAGGTCATATCATGCGCTAATGAGAGATTGAGGACCACCAGATTGTCAGTCATACCTAGCACATCTAGCGTATCCTCCGTAGGATTTTCGACAACTAAAATGCTCGAGAGTTCGCCGAGTACATAATTTAAGAATTGTCAATACTCATATGTTAGGTAAGCAGGTGAGACTATTAGTTGTAGTCTCACTTTGAAAAGATTGAAGCTAATAAGCTCTAATTTACAACCTAATAAGTGGAGGTACTCCTATTCCATGGCTTTGTAGTGGGCCTAAAAAATGTATTAATGGGTATGCTGCTTGAGACTTGGAAAGGTGGATATAGGTAGAGGGCGGCTTTCCTTTTGAAAAGTCATTGAAATCTCTAGTCCGACGGTCCAGTTATTCTTTGCAACAGCACCCCGAGTTTTGGCGAGTTTTTTAGTCAAAATGTTGAAAATAAGCAAGGGGAGGGAGTAGTACTATTTATCAGATTTCCCTATTTTCCTTTGCTCCTTTACCTGTGCATCTGCTCACATGCGTTAGCCAACTCCAAACTGCCCCCATAAAATAAGGCTTTAAAAAAATCGACGACAGAGTATGTCCTTGAACCTTCTTCACACATGATTATACTGATATTGGGATACCTATTTAATATTTCACTAACTAAACCACACATAAAAATGCATCTAACAGAGATTATATAGAAAGGAAAACAGCAAATTTAATCTTCAACCACAAGCACGATTCGAATGAAAGTCTATGAACTCAAAAAACAAAAGGGAAAACTGCTCATATAGGAAAAGCAAATGCTACCAACTCCAACAATGCCCATCTTCCTAAAAGCAACTTATCCATGTCCCTCTGCAAATGAAATTTCCATCAACCAATTCACAACACTATGGAATATGGATCACAACTAAATTAAAAACCATGAAATATGCTCACTCAATGGGTTCCGTCCACACATGCAAGAACAATAGGACAGGAACTCCATGCCCGTTATTGTTTCCCTTGAATTTTGCTTCCTACCACAATGCCCACTAATCAAGCTTCGGAGCCAGCCCAAGGGCATTGATCTTGAGGAGTGGCAACATCGGCCATTCACGAATAAAGAATTGGACTGCAGAAAACGGCTGGAGCCCAGAGAAATTTAATCTGGCCACATCTAAGATTGTGCCCCTGTGTTCTCCTGTTTTCTCAGTAAAATATTAGCTACCCTTCCTCTCTTACATGCCTGAGAACTGGACCACGGATGGCGACTGTGTGAGTTTCGTTACACGTCTTTACATCATACGTATCCCTAGAGCAAAAGCTGAAAAAATATCCAAGGTCTAGACCTTGCAAGCTTTTTTGATTTCTATAAGGAGTTCTGCTCTTTACGATATCCCACTTATATTGAATCTTCTAAGCAAGTTCTAAGAAAATGCTTAGGACCAACTCCTAAACAGATCTACCTAGGGTCGTGATCTTCTGTCTGGAAGAAGGAACCAGTGGACTGCAAACAAAATTACAGCGATGAAATGGTGTCAAAGCATTTTTAGCTGAGTTGGAACATTAGTATGTACTACCATGTAAACAGTATCAAGCACCAATGATCAGAACTAGATTCTTCAAGAAAAAGAAACCCCAGCTGAAGGCAAAGCCTAAAATAGCCATCCAAAGTGGTTACTGATCTTGTCGCAGAGCAAATTAGGCCATGCGCCAGAAAAGGTCTAATCTCAGGCATAGTATACACCAAAATAAAAGCTAGAAAAGGGAGATGAAAGACACAAAATATATAAAATGCAGTCAAATAAAAATTTAAGATGAAACGCACAAAACAGCATTATGTCATTCCGAGAGTGTGGATCGGATATAATTTGACACCACTGAAATAAAACATATTTCATTGCTTCTCATGTGCATGACTTTTGGCTAATTATTAACAGTAGTCACTATTAGATGCACTAACCTATTTAAGAGAGGAACGGTTAACATCTTTTTTATAAACAAGGTACTGTCTCAGCGTGTGTTTTTCCTCCCCCCAAACACCCCATTGATTCTTTCAGAAGTACAACATACACATAAACGCCGTGTAAGTCGTTAATAATGTGGACGTTACTAAGATGACCTCTGATATCATTACTTGGAAACATTAACATTTTATACCATCAAAATTCAGTTAGCATTACGAGCATAAACATCCATAAGTGAAAGTCCCTACATGCAAGACGGAATATAGACAACAAAACATCTGCTTTTAGAAAATGACTAATGAGAACTGGAGTATTGTTTGCTATGACTTTCTATCAAGTTCGTCTTTGTAACCAAAATTAACTAGTGATCACAGCAGTATCCAAGGATTATATAAAATTATTCAATTCACTTTTCAAAATTTAGGATGGAATTTATGTAACCAAGGAGCTTTAAACTGCTTGTTACTTGAGCAAAATTCCAAAAAACAGTTACCAAAACTTGGAGTAAACTAGCACTTGAACCTGAATCTGATTGTAATTGCTGACATATTATTTCAAAACAGACCAAAAGGTTCAACTTTACATTTTATCACTCCACATTGCATTAACCACATAGATGAGAGCAGTAAACAGTGTGTTAACGCTAGATATTATCCATGATTTTGCATTTTTCACACTAATTATGCTTCCTTTGGGTTGCATATCAGAATTAAGCAAAGCATATCAAAATAATTGCAAGTAAAGACAAACTGAAGAAACAAAATACTGAAACACATGAATGCATGATAAATCATGTCAATCGAACTAGAATGCATAATAGTTCATCAAACATTCCATCACAGCATGTGAAAACAAAGGTAAGGCAATCTTCAGTTTTCACTGCTTAATACTGTCATATTCAAGATATTCTGCTACATTGTAACAGCCAAAAAGAAAGAAGTGAAAAACAACACTGACCTCAGTGTTTCTAAAATCAGGTATGAGAACACAGAGAGAAGTTGGTGAACCAGTAAGCATAGTTGAGTGCTTGAAATGACATCGCCGTAAGTAATCTAGTTAGTTCTCACCCTAATCTCCAATCTCACATTAAATGTTGCAACTCCCAAAGGCCACTTCTTTCCTGCATTCACTTCAAACTTAATCCCAACTTTTAAATTAGTGTCGGCACGAAAAAAATGATTAAAAAAATCAAGTAATTAACCACCAAATAAACCACACAACAATGCACCACCATTATCAGGTGGATTAGCAAAATGGGAAGAGATAAACAAACAAATGTGCAGATACCCATTTTCCGAAAATCGTTCTTTTTTGGGAGAATTATGAGGAAAAGGAATAAAATTAGCAAACAGGAATAACCCATTTATAAAGAGATAGAACTTTTTGCACAATAATAGGATACCCCAAGAAGGGTTGCTCAGAAATGAAGGAAAAAAAAGAACAGAATTTGATAGAAAAATATGAACGAGCACCATCTTTCAATTTGCCAAAACACTAGAGGTGTGACAATGGAATATAGAAGTATAATATAATACAAATGCATGGACCATGGTACGACTCAATTGAAATTACAACAACATGAAAGATGGAAGAAGGATCTGCTTCATTTCCTTTCTTGCTAAGTTTATTGCCAAACAAAAGAGGTAGGAATTGCAGATTTTCCAGCACTATTGAAGTAGGGAAATTGAAAATATAGGGGTGAACACGGAGCGTGGAACAAAGAGTGCCAAAACATTAATTTAAAAAAAAAATTAAAATAGAAATGATGAGTCAACAAAAGGGAACCAATTAGCATATGGACATATCATTTGTTGACYGAAAAGAGGAAGCAGAATAATTTGGTAACACAGACAAATAAATTAAAAAGAAATGAGAACAAAGGTAAAAAGCKAAAGTTAAGTTCAGGCATAATTGCATAAGTATGTTGCTGTTAAAAAATTAAACTGCCAAAGCTGTTACTTCTTTTTTTTTTAAGCATTTTTTGCTTTCTATAATGTGTTTAGGAAGCTTTGTCCAAGGTTTGATCCCTTAAGAAGTGTAGGTTAATTAGTTCCTCCTTTTGCKAAAAAGTYCGAAATATATGTAGCATGTGTTGGACGTTTTGTGATCTTCGAGGYAGAGTTTTGATGCTCATACGAGTAWTTAATTTATCGACATGAAGTATTATATACTCCGTAGTTAAACCACAATGATATATGGAATATTACGYTTATAATGTAATGCTTCCTTTATTTATTTTTCTTTGCATTATTTAACTTGAATATATCCTAATACACAATGCAAGCTCATTATGCARGTAAAATGAGTGTACATAGAAAATGTTGGGCACATGTTCATTTTTCTACAATGGACGAGGATCTCAATATGTCATGGGCTCTTTGAACCAGACCTAGTGGACCTTAATTAATGGCTTGATTGGTCCATCCGAACCTAAGTGGACCTAAACACTTTTTTTGATGAGTACAAGGGCGGGATCTAGTATAGTAGCTTAAATTCAAGTGGGCAGTCCAATGAATCACATTACATTGAATAGGTTATGAAATTCGAACTATCTAATCCGAACAATGTCACATAGAATAACATATTACCTAGCTCTAGAGATGGTCATCCCAGATCCATTCTCCGATCTGAATTCTGTATGGAGTAGCTTAAATCAAAGTGAGAGTCATGGTATTATAGCAGTCCAGACTCGAGATTATTCCATTGTTTGTATTGTAAAGTCAGATTAAGTTTACTACGCGGCAGGTTTCAATAGTAGTTGATTAGGGAATGTGAATGTGTAACATTGGTGAAAACGATCTACTTCATTGGAAAAGCTAGCATGGGATTAATTCGATATAATGATTAATATAGAGTGTTATAGTAGTTAATTAGTTATTCTAGTTAAATTTGCATGAGTGGGACATGCAATATTCGTGACGTGATGAAGAACATTTAGAGTGAATCCTATGATAAATGGCATCAAACAAAAGTTAAATATGAGTTATGGTTGTTCATTAGAAGACAGTAGTCCTTCAAAGTCACATGAAATATGCAGAAGCATTAAAACCAGGTGACAAGGGAAGACTGAAGAGTGTGCCAAGGATGAAGGAATCATGTATTAATTCTCCAGGTGTACGTGTGGACATAATAATGATTTACTTCTCACTAATATTTTTATAAATTGACTACTTAATTACAGAAAATAACTTCTAACTAATAATTGCAGCAAGCATTACTAAGATAGAGTTGATCATTTCGTCCACTTTTAGGGGTTGTTTGTTTGAGAGAATAAATGAGAGGAATAAGGATTTTTATCCATTTTTCTCCTAATYTCATGTTTGTTTGGGAAGATTTGTAATTTTAGGCGGGACATGAATAGGRATTATCGAGGCTCTTGTCCCTCCAAATTAATACCAAGGGTGTGGTGGTATAAGGGGGAGGGATAAAAGTTAATGATTTTACACATTTACCCTTAATGAAAAATAAATACTCCCTTCGTCTTTTTTACTCGCTACATTTTCTATTATAGTATGTGGATCCTACATACATTCTCTTTTTTTTTTTTTTTATCATTACTTTTGTCATTTTTCTTTACAACTCTACCCATTTTACCCTTATTTTTGTCATTATATTAATAAATACACTTACTTTTACATTGTGTCCACCCTACACATGCAAAATTCTTGGCAATTGTGCTATAAGCAATGTAGCAAATAATAAGAGACAGAGGAAGTAATGATGAGAGTGTTAAGTAATAGTAAGGGTAATTCGATAACCTGTCTCTTATACACATCTAGATGTGTATAAGAGACAGGCAAAATTCTTGGCAATTGTGCTATAAGCAATGTAGCAAATAATAAGAGACAGAGGAAGTAATGATGAGAGTGTTAAGTAATAGTAAGGGTAATTCGATAACTTTGCAATTTATCCCTATCTTATTCTCATTCTATACGTACCAAACAAGGAATAATRCATATTATATCTTTATCCCTACCATAAAATCTGCATCATTTTCCCAACTATTATCTTTATTCCTATCCCATACCATATCAAATGCCCCGTTAGAGTCTAATCTATAATTTTCTTCATTATATCTCTTGGCCTTTTAGGAGTTATATATGGAGTGAGTTTTGGTCGAATGGGACAGAGGAGGAAGAACTAGATAATGATT
>SNQN01001155.1:10605-24998 GCA_008642245.1 Bassia scoparia | reverse complement strand
TACAGACACATGATACATTTGCTATAATACAATCACTCTTATTCTTGCTCTTTATTCTTGTTTGTCATACCTAAATTCATTCTATGTTTCTTTTTTATTTTTCACTTTATATCTAAAATCCCAATTGAGTCCTACGAATTTTATTGTTGTTTAACTAARGACCAAATTTTGGTTAAACATTTTGGCGCCCACCATGGGGTTCGATATTGATCTTTCCTGAAAAATACACCCAAAAGACCCAAGTTAAAAAGCCCCGATTATGGAAA
Source organism: Bassia scoparia (assembly GCA_008642245.1). Taxonomy (NCBI): domain Eukaryota; kingdom Viridiplantae; phylum Streptophyta; class Magnoliopsida; order Caryophyllales; family Amaranthaceae; genus Bassia; species Bassia scoparia. Next base: position 24,732 of record SNQN01001155.1, on the reverse strand, counting down.
ACAATGATGTCCATCCTTCAATCCTTCGGGAGATAGAAACTCTACGGGCCCAAACCAACGAAAAGATACCCATGTTGCAGCATGAAAACGACGCATTGAGATCTCAGGTGACCTCTACTGTCTTGATAGACAGTGCTGGAATTTAGCGTCGACGTGACGTATCGTCTCTCATGACGTAGTTAGACATGGGACATGTCTCTGCCCCACCTTCAACAGGGATGGAGAGTAGTCAGGTGGACCTCGACTTAGGATTGGGTCTAGGAAGGACGATAGTGACAGTGTCGTTGACGACGCCACTGACTTCTACATTTGGGATGTTCTAAACACCAGCGAGCCAGGTGTCATCAACGTTCCAAGTACCAATCACTCCGTTGGAACAGGAGGTTCGTCCGTCGGCCTTGAAGAATAGGACGAGGGGGCACGTGACATCCGTCACGACGGAGATCCCGTCATGGCTACGCGGGACAATGCCAATGTCGACCACGGTCCCAACGATGGGGCAAGTAAGCATGTCGTCTCCAAGGGTGACAACCATACCACCGGGGTCATACTCAACCCCAGCATATATATATGGGGACAAGTGACACAAGTGCCGCATGTTCAACTAGTGATGCTAGGACCGACCTCGCTACCATTTACGAGTCCGATTGGACTGGTCGACCAACCTGTCCACGGGGAGATGACGCCGGATCAGAGACGCGTCACGAATCTTGAGAGGGAGTTGGCCCTACTAAAGGAGTCAATGGCAAACATTCCGGGGATTCAACCACCCATGGAAATGGCGGCACTTGGAAGCTATGTTGATTCACCTTTTTGCAGATCATATTGCACTAATGGAAGTCCCTAAGAAGTTCGAAGTCCCACCCATGAAGTTATATGACGGGACAGGAGATCCGACGGATCACATTAACCTTTACAAACAACAAATGACAATGGTACCAATTCCGAATGAGATGAGAGAAGGATGTCTATGTATAGGGTTTGGAGCAACATTGGCTGGTCCGACATTGGATTGGTTCGTCAACTTGCCTAATGGGAGGATTAAGACATTTGCTGAGTTAGTCGACGTCTTCAACACACAGTTTACAAGTAGTCGAAGAGTCCAGAAGCAATCAGGAGATCTATATCGTGTCGAGCAACGTCCAGGGGAATCACTCCGAAAGTATTTGAGGAGGTTCATAAGATAGAAGACGGATGTCGTATCTCCACACATCTCGACTGTCGTCAAAGCGTTTAGAAGGGGATTGTCGACCGAGTCCAAGCTCTACAAGGAATTGACAAAGTATCATCATTCTACATTTGAAGATGTGTTGACTAGGTCACTTGCCTACGTTAGTTGGAGAAGACTTGGAAGCGTCAATCCATGACATAGTGGTGGAAGACCATCGCGGGTACGACGACCGGTCGTATCCAAGGGCGACACATGACAACACATTAACCTAGCTAAATTTCTTTTGACTATTTCAATTATGTTTCGTCTTTTCTACAAATACACTTGATCATCGGGGGCCGTTGGCAAAACGCCAACGATCGTTCCGACATGTGTTACCATTCAGCTTAGACATACACGAAAACAATACACAGGCAACAGTAAGACATTTGAGTGTTAAGGCTTGGGTTAAAACAAAAAAAAAATTTGAAAACTACTAATTAAAGTACTTAACATGCAAAGGAAACAAATGTTTGGCCAGAACACATGCAAGCCATACATTGCACAAAAGACAACAGACGGCTCGAGCATGTAATTTCATTATGATAAAACGTCGTTCATATGAAGTCTAAACTTAAAGGGTATATTATATTCATAATTCTCTTATAATGTAGGCAATAGAACCAAATCCCACAAAAGTTAGAGTCCAAAAACAAAACATAAACCTAGATAGGCTAAATGAGCGACTAGTATGGATGACCACAGTCTTGTTTTCATATACATGTACCCATAATCATTTCATTCATCTTCAGCTTCATCATATGTCATGTCATCTTCAACTTCGTAAAATGCATGTCATCTTTATCACCAGTTGAGGTGTGGGCAAACAAATAAGTCATCTTCTTAGATATTGATTCCTATCTTAGAACCATAAGACATATGTTGTTTCAACCTGAACTTCATCATCTTAAGAATTGCTCCTAAATCTTAAAGAGTAGTATGCAACAATAATTACCCAAACCTTTCCCTTTTTACATGAAAGACCAACACCTTGCAGCTTGAAGTCAATTGTCTTCTTAGCTTTAGCCAATGCCTTTCTCCTAAAAACTTCTCTTCAATAGCCTTATAAGCCTAGAGTCTGTCTTTAATGGTTGTTACATGAGTCTTACCAACAAAATATGTGTCATTATAAAAAGACACACGAAAGCTTTGACACATGCGAATGACAAATGACGAACGACGTACTAACTAATTTTGAGATGCTACAACGACTAGAAATTCGAAGTTTTGATTATTTCAGGTCTCGTCAACAGAAATTATAACTGACGGGGCAATTGCGTGGACTGAAACTGTTCAAATTCCCACCCATTCAAAGTCCTTTCATGTGGAAATTTGGGCAATTGTTGGCCCATAAAATACCCCATGCAAATGACCCTTGGATCAGCACATGGGCGTTAGGAGGAATTAAGAGTAACGTTGAATTAAAATGAGCATTAATCAAGGGTGAAAACAATTAGCCAAGAAGACAATGTCTAACCGTTACAATTAAGAAATAAAGGAGTAATTAAGGAGCGCAAATCAGGAGAATAAAATCAATGCTTGTAACCGTCATATTAAGGCAAATATATAGGAAGTGGTGCTCATTTTGTACAGACACATGATACATTTGCTATAATACAATCACTCTTACTTTGTTTATTCTTGTTTGTGTTACATAAATTCATTTTTTGTTTTTCTTTATTTTGCACTTTATATCAAATCTCAATTGAGTCTACAAATTTATTGTTGTTTAACTGATGACAATTTTGTTAAACAGTTAGCCTTATTTTATTTCCTTTTGAGGAAAAGAAGGAAGTGAAAGATGAAAATTAAAGGGTATATAATTCATAATTCTCTTATATGTAGGCAATAGAAACAAATCCCACAAAAGTTAGAGTCCAAACAAAAACATAAACCTAGATAGGCTAAATGAGCGACGTATATGGATGACCACAGTCTTAGGTTTCATATCCATGTTCACCCATAATCATTTATGTCATCTTCAGCTTCATCATATGTCATGTCATCTTCAACTTCGTAAAATGCCATGTCATCTTTACACCAGTTGAGCGTGTTGGCAACAAAATACATCTCTTAGATATTTGATGTCTATCTTAAAACAATAAGACATATGTTGTTTCACCTGAAAACTCTTCTCATCTTAGAATTGCTCTAAATCTTAAGAGTAGTATGCACACATAATTACCAAAACTTTCTTTACATGAAAGACCAACACCTTGCAGCTTGAAGTCAATTGTCTTCTTAGCTTTAGCCAATGCCTTTCTCCTAAAAACTTCTCTTCAATAGCCTTAKAAGCCTAGAGTTGTCTCTTAATGGTTGTTACATGAGTCTTACCAACAAAATATTGTGTTCATTATACAACAAAGACACACGAAAGCTTTGACACATGACGAATGACAAATGACGAACGACGTACTAACTAATTTTGAGATGCCTACACGACTAGAACATTCGAAGTTTTGATTTATTTCAGGTTCTCGTCAACAGAATTATAACTTGACGGGGCAATTGCGTGAAGACTGAAACTGTTCAAATTCCCACCCATTCAAAGTCCTTTCATGGCWGGAAATTTKKGGGCAATTGTTGGGCCCATAAAATAACCCACATGCAAATGACCCTTGGATCAAGCACATGGGCAGTTAGGAGKAATTAAAGAGTAACGGTTGAATAAATAATGAGCATTAATCAAGGGTGAAARCAATTAGCCAAGAAGACAATGTCTAACCGTTACAAATTAAGCAATAAAGGAGTAATTAAGGAGCGCAAATCAAGGAGAATAAAATCAATGCTTGTAACCGTCAKATTAAGGCAAATATATAAGGAAGTGGCTGCTCATTTTGTACAGACACATGATACATTTGCTATAATACAATCACTCTTACTCTTGCYTTTTATTCTTGTTTGTGTTACATAAATTCATTTTTTGTTTCTTCTTTATTTTGCACTTTATATCCAAAATCTCAATTGAGTCCTACAAATTTTATTGTTGTTTAACTGATGACCAAATTTTGGTTAAACAGTTAGCCTTAATTTTATTTCCTTTTTGAGGAAAAAGAAGGGAAGTGAAAGATGAAAAGTTTTCATTCGATTGAGTGGACTCATTTGAGGATACTGGTGTAGTGGAGTATGAGTTGTAGAATATATTAGAACTTTKAAAAAACTRGTCTTTAATTACAACCTTAAGTTCCTCGAGCTTCCTCTTTTGGTTAATGGGATATTTCCATTTTTGCTAAGAGTTTCATAGTTTCACGTAATTGAATCAACTAGCAAAGTAAAGTCACATAAATAATCTTGAAACCACTGCATATCAAATACTATCTCAATCAACTTCTCTTCTCTTAGTCTACCTGTAAACTTAGCTAGATCATCAATRGAGTAGGATTAGCTAAGTATTAGAGAKAGAAAGAGGTAATTAGAAACTGATTGTATTGAGATAATGAGCAAAAATACAGCCCAAAGTATTTATACAAGGGTTTGTTAAAACACCCAACAAACTAAGTGCCAACTCAGCAAAGATAAATAATAAAAATTATTTAATATATCTCATACTCCCCCTGCAAGCTGAGATTGGGACACCAATCCAAGTTTGGAACAAAGATTATAATGCTGAGGAGAAGGAAGGGCTTTGGTAAATAAATCAACCACTTGAGCAGAGTTGGAAACATGTACAGGAGACAAGAAACCAAGATCAACTTGCTCCCTGACATAATGCATATCCCTCTTCAAATGCTTGGATTTATTAGGAAACACGGGATTAAGAGCCATGTGTTCCGTAGACTTATTGTCACAGTACAAAGGAATAGGAAGAGGAACATGCACTTGCAAGTCTTGAAGCAACCCTTCAACCCATACCACTTCACTGGAAGCAAAAGACATGTTGCGATACTCTGCTTCAACAGAGGACTTACTAACAGTAGCTTGCTTCTTGGTCTTCCAAGAGACCAAATTGTCACCAAGGAAGACAACATAGGAACTTAGAGAACGACTACTGAACTGACAGCTCCCCCAATCAGCATCAGAATAGGCCTTGAGCTCAAAAGAGGAAGAAGCAGAGTAAAAAATACCCATATCAAATGTGCCTTTCAAATATTTTTTAAAGTATGAATGGAAGCTCGAAGATGAGGAACCCTTGGRGCATGCAAGAATTGACTTAAATGCTGGGTAGCATAGGACAAATCAGGCCTAGTGATACCAAGATACAACAAGCGGCCAACAATTCTGCRAAAAACTTCARGATCACTAATCAACTCCCCATCATGAGTGGATAATTTTAAACCTAAGGGAAGAGGAGCAAGAGTGGAAACACACTCCAAAAGACCAGCATCAGTCAAAATATCTTGAATATATTTCTATTGAGAGAAAAAAAACTCCTTGATCATAACGTTGAACTTGAATACCTAGAAAATAATTCAATTCTCCAAGATCTTTGATAGTGAAAGCTTGATCAAGTTGAGCTTTGACCATATCAATCTGAGCTGGACAAGAACTAGTAAGCAAGATATCGTTCACATAAACCAGCAAAACTAAGAAGTGAGAATCCAAAGATCTAGTGAACATAGAGTAATCCTGGTGAGATTGAGAAAAACCAAGATGAAAAAGAAATTTCTTCAATTCCTTATTCCATTGTTTAGAGGCTTGTTTAAGCCCATACAAGGACTTTTGAAGCCTACAAACTTGACCAGGGGTAGCCTTAGTGTAGCCAGGTGGTGGCTTCATATACACATCCTCATCAAGCAATCCATGTAGGAAAGCATTTTTAACATCAAGTTAACAAAGAGACCACTTGTTGACAGTAGCAATGGCAATAACAATGCGTACAGTAGCAAGCTTAGCAACAGGAGAGAAAGTTTTAGAAAATTCCTCCCCTTCAACTTGCTGATAACCAATAGCAACAAGACGAGCTTTGAGTCTTTCAATGGAACCATCAGCCTTCAATTTAGTTTTGTAAACCCATTTGGACCCATTGGCTTTTTTATCTTGTGGTAAAGTAGTCAAAATCCAAGTCTTATGCTGCTCAAGAGCATCCATTTCTTGCTGCATTGCAGCTTGCCAACCAACATGCTTATTTGCTTGTGAAAAAGTTTTGGGATCAGAAGAATCTAAAAGAGAAGSAGAAAAGGAAGYAGAAGAAGGAGRGGAAGAGGGAAGAGATTTGTGTGGTAAATAAGTTGTATGAAAATCTTGAAGTTTAGGAGGAACCTTATTGGGTCTAGAAGATGTACGAGGAATAGGGATCTCAGGTACAGTAGTATCATGAAAATCAACAAAGTTCATGAAGATCAAAGGGAGAGAACTTCAAACAAGAAGGAAGGGAGAAGTAGAAGAGATGAAGAACTCGAGGAAGGAAGATTAGAAGGAGGATTGGGATTAGGAGTAGAGAAAGTGGAGGAGAAGAAGGTGAAGAAGGAGTAGAAAGAGTAGATGGGAAGTCAGGCTCAAGATTTGGTAGAAGAAGAAGAAGAAGAGACGGAAATAGAAGAAAGAGGCTCAACATAACCAAAGAAAACAAAGGAAGGAGGTTAGAGGTTGAATCAGAAGAATAGAAGTGGATATTAGGTTGGTAGGGAAAAGAGTTTTCATGGAAAACACATCCCTTGAGGTGAAAATCTGATGAGATTCAAGGTCAATAAGTTTGTATGCTTTTTGACCAAAGGATAACTAATGAACAAGCATTTTTGAGCCTTGGGATCAAATTTACCCGGGAGAGATTAGTATTATACAGCAAGCATAACAACCAAACACACGTAATTCATCATAAGAAGTACCTTACCATAATAACAATTCAATAGGGTCTTCCATTGCAAAGCCTTAGAAGGCAGCTTGTTAATAAATGGGTAGCAGTGAGAATGCACTCCCCCAAACTTCTTAAGAAGATGAGCATGTAGCCGTAAAGCTCTAGCCATCTCAACCAAATGCCTATGTTTTCTCTCAACACGGCCATTCTGTTGAGGTCCCACAACACTCCTTTGATGTAAAATCCCTTTAGAAGCAAACAGCAGTACACTGTGTACGCAATATTTCAGTGCCATTGTCAGAGCGAATGGTCTAACCTGACCCCAAAATGAGTCTCCACCATATTCAAAAAATTCAACCACACTTAGCAACTGAGTTTTATTTGATAACAAGGTAGCCCAAGTGGTCCTGCGCAATATACCAGAATGGTAAAAAATACCGAGCACCCCCAAGGGCATTCACCTTATATGGCCCCCATAAGTCCATGTGAACCAAGTCAAAACAAGAGAAGCTTGCTCACATTACGAGGAAAAGGCATTTTATGGTGTTTGGCAAGAACACAAATATGACAACCAAGATCAGAACACTTTTGCAGTCACAAACAGAATATATTTCATTTTAGAGAGGATACATGACCCAACGAGCGTGCATACATCCAAAGAAATATAAGTTTTTGCTGCATTTGCTACTGGAAATAGAATCTAGTACAAGAACATTATTATGTAAAGAAACCTTATTAGGAGAATCTATGGTATTAACAATATCACTAGTAAGAGCAACACGGTGTAGCACACTTAGGAGCTTGAATCCCCTTGGCAATGGACTAGAGCTCGAGGATTAGAAGAAGAAAGTAATACACGACCACCACTTTGATGCAGTAGCAAGAATCTGATCAGACGAAAGGGTCCTGAAAAGAACAACGTGTCATCAAACCTCACTGTAACACCATTATGTCGAGCCAATTGACCAACAGACAGTAAGTTTGCTTGAAGCTCGAACAAACATCACATTCAACAATGTCATAGAAGAACTAATAGGCACAGAAACTAACAGTAAACTTAGCTAGATCATCAATGGAGTAGGATTAGCTAAGTATTAGAAGAGAAAGAGGTAATTAGAACTGATTGTATTGAGATAATGAGCAAAAAACAGCCCCAAATATTTTATACAAGGGTTTGTTAAAACACCCAACAAACTAAGTGCCAACTCAGCAAGATAAATAATAAAAATTTTAATCATATCTCATACTACCATACCAAATACGACCCCCCTGTTTTATCTTCAGGCAGAACCATACACCATAAGTTGAATAAACATTATTCTTACAACTTACTTCTTTGTGTAAAGATCGAAGAGAGATCGATCAGACGAGCAAGCAAAGAGGAAAAATGGGTACAAGTATTGCATCAGACTCCGCCCAAAACAACAGGTTGCGCAACAACAAGGATGAACACATATTGAGGTCACTTCCACAGATTGACATACACGACAGGTTGAGTTCAATTCCCGATGAGCTTGTAATCATCATTCTCTCTCGTCTTCCTATCAACTCCGCTGCGGCAACCTCCGTCCTGTCCCGTCGTTGGCGCCAACTCTGGACAGAAGTCACCCGACTCGAGTTAGACGCTGCAAACGAAACAACYCGCGCCACCGTTGATCACATCTCCCGGCAGCTCACATACTCGAATTTAACCGCCGTCAATGTTAAGCTGATGTCGCTATCCCAGTTACCTTGGTCATGGTTTGATGAAATTTGCAGCCATAATGTGCAGCAATCAGCCTTAGGGCCTGTTTACATTAGCTTATTTTCAGTTCAGTTCAGTTCTTAACCCAATTTCTCTCTCTTATAAAATATTCAATTCAGTTCAGTTCAGTTCCATTCAGTTCAGTTGAATTGATTTAATTTAATGTAAACAGGCCCTTGCTGTTTCAAACCTATTTCGGTTGCCTTCATGTGCGTTTAGATCTCAAGCTTTGGTTATGCTTCACGTAGAAGCCAAGTTTTTGTTTAGTTTTGAAGCAGTGGATAGAGAATTCGGCTTATCACAAATTCAACTCCCTAACTCGACCGACCTTAAACTGCACAAACTGAATGCTATTTCTCCTTCTCTCTTGGCATCCTTGATTGGTGCATGACCTGTTTTGGAATATTTGGATTTGATCCTCGCTGTAGAAGTATGTGTCCATAATCCCCAAATTGATTATTCCCAACATATCTTTGCTCCCAATTTGAAGCTTTTTAAGTTGATTGTGGATAATTCTTGGTGGCGACCAATGCGTCAACAACGGAACCCATGCCCGGAAATCTAYATTCATGCGCCAAAAATTGGAAGCTCTTCACATATCTGATTGCCGATCACATTATCGCCTTGTCCAGGATCAATCAACATTAGTCACAGCATACGACAGTTTCGGCAATCGGTGCCGGGATTGATGTATGAATAGGTAATGATGACTTCGAAAATGGACGACACTTCAAGTTGAAGAATAAGCTTGAATTACTTAGCATTCTTTAATTGCCAAATGCCCGAATGTATATTAGTAGATAAAGCTTTGCTATTGTATGAATTTGCATGGTGTTTTTATGTATTATACAGTTTATACTGACACTTGTTTTTTTTGGTTAAAAGAGAGCTATTAAATAAACTAAAACAGTACCCAAATGGTACAGCAAGCAAATACAAGAGTTATGACAGTTAGGTTAATACATTAGGAGGGTCTAAGGGACATATCCCTTCAAAGTACTTAGCCCATGCTCGAGTGGGTGAAATAGAGGTGTCAATACTCGGATTACAGAATTCCAACATTACATTACAACAAACCTTAGCAATCCTCGCTCCCTTTGCTAGAACATCTGCTTCCTCATTCATACTCCYGGGTGCCCACTTGATCCGGTGAGAGGGGTYTAGGTGTGCCCTGCATGCATGTGTTGTACATGTTACTATATAACAGGCCCAAAATTCCCTGAACTGCAGACTTAGAATCTGAGAAGATGGTGATGTCATTCCACCCTTCCTTWGTCGCCCRAGTTGCTGCATGTTGGACAGCCATGATTTCCAAATGATGTGCATCAATTCCTCTAACTTTCATTACAAAACTTTTTTCAATGATGCCTGAATTATGCTTACATACACCTGCAATACTCTCTGGTAGATCTGAAGAAGAAAAAAATGCATCAACTTGAATAAAAGAGGGGTGGAAGTTCATCATGGCTAGGTCGTGTAGTTATGACTGAAGGTTTGGGCTGTATGGCAATTGTGGTGCTAGACTGAATGTGCCAATTGTGTAGTTTATACTGATACCTTGAGTTCTTTTATTTGAACTAATTTGCCCTTTGAGTTTCGGCTTAGAATAAACCATCACATGCGTTAACCATTGCCATAAARTGAGTTTGGTATAAAAGCTAGCTTACTGAAAAACAAATTAAATAGTCAAATAATTTATTTATGTTCGCAAATTGTACATCAGATCAACTTCAAATTGAAGGAAATATACATTGAAACTTATGACATAGAGTTGCTGCACTTGTTGGTTCTCGACATCGAATTGTACTGGCTTATAAAATATGGGGTCTTAYATATTGAATGTATCTAATAAATTGAAATTTATTCCGACCTTGAGTCTCATTAATTGCTCCTGATACTGACTACTGAGAGCACTGCTCGAGTTGCTGCATTTCTTGGATCTCATCGAGTTACTTTTGCAGCTAATGCTGAATTATTTGTACAACGTAATACCGTGTTTAAGGATACTGCTATCCCTGCATAAGCACCTGAAGTTGTTTTCCTACATAAAAGAACACATATACGYAAGGCTGATGCAGTTTAAGCGAGCCAGCGCCTTAAAATTCCACAAGACGGCCAAGTACAAGATAAAAGCCCTAGGAAATTCAAGAGACAGGCAATAGATTCAATTTAAACAGTTCCTAAAACTCATGTTATAGCATTAAGTATAGATGCCACAATCAACTAAACTAAACCTACTAAAAGATCAAAAGGCATGTCTACCTTCTGAAAATACTCTACAGCCTTAGCATATTACCAAAATTAATAAACTACTTAAGTGCTTATTCATTATTTACACATTACACCTACCATATTACCAAAATTAATAGACTACTTAAGTACTTACTCATTATTTACACATTACACCTACCATATTTCCAAAATTAAACACAAATATATCAACATTCCATATTTTTTTTATCACAATAGCACTAAACCACTTTAAAACCCCTTTACTTTTCATCTCCCCCAAAAATTTTCGTATGATTCTTTTCAGAAAAATCACAACGCTCAAAATCAAACCACAGCTTTTGCACTAAGGCTAAGGATCTTGATTAAAGAGGTCAATTATCTGTGTCCTGCCACTGTAATGGTTAAAAAAGATAAAATAAACTCCAATACATCAACCAAATTGAGACATTGAGACCCCAAAAACAAAATAGCAAACGATAAGCAATACACCTTAGAATCAATTATCTCCTTCAGAGAATCGATTCAGTTCTTCAAGGGCGAWGTCCTAGTTCCCATCATGATTTCAGCAGCAGGCTTTCCCCACAAGGCACTTAGACTTCTTGCCCTTTCCAAACACAGTGTTCTGAGCTAAAGAGAAAATCAGCTACACCAGAATAGTTATCATATTCAAATTAGAACTTTGCCTCTACTGATAGAATGCCTTGATCTGCTCTGGTCAAACCTGATTATATCAAACAAAGAAAATAAGGATATGCCTAAGATAAAGCAATTATGAGAATTAAAATACGAAGTATATCAAATTTCACAAGGGATTAGGATAAACAAAACAACCCCTTAGAGGCTCAGACAAAGGTTAAAGCTTTGGAGAAGGCTATCAGACATATGCAAGATGTTTTAGCTAGGCCTAATTCATGTTGGAAAAAAGAAATTCAACTAGTATAAATTCATAAACTGCAGGACCMAAAAAGGAGTTGTATATGTATGATTGKGTTTGATTCAAGTCTTTGAGTAAACTGAAGGATGTGAGGAGAATGGTGATCTAAATTCAAGGTCCAATATCACAATTTGTGATCCAGAAGTATGAAATCAGTAGCTGAAAGGCCAATTAGTAGTGTGTGCAACAAAATAATAGGAAAAATTGATGGGAATAATCCCACCTTTTGYCKGTCCGCTCATATTAATCCATCCTCGCATTAATTCCAAAATAAACCCACCTTCACCTTGCATAACACGAAGAAGGGGTTTTGACTTTCTTTGACTTTCTCTCTATGGTGGCGATTTGCTGGTGACTCGGTTTTGCTCCATTCGCCATTGATTTCTGCCATGGCAAGGAAGAAGAAGCCTTCCCCTCCTTCATCTACTGTTCAAAATCAATCTACGAAGCTTGATTGTGTTGCTATTGTACCTATTGTGTCGTCTTTTTCTGATTCTATTGTGGTGACTCCTATTGCGCGTTTGAACCCGGATGAGCTTGTTCCCATTCCGGATCATCTCGTTCATCCATCTGCGGCTGGTTATCTTCCTCAATCTGAGGTTGCTCTTCTCGAAGCCAATCATCAAGCGTTTGTGCGAATGCAATCGAGGGCTACAACTGATGGCACAATACATAATTTAGGGGAATCATCTTCTTCGATTCCTTCTTATGTGGGTGCTGCTGTTCCAATTCTGCCCTCTATTGGTGTTCCCATGGCGTCTTTTGGCTCCCCGGTGGCTGCCAACACACCTGCTCGTCCTTCTTGGTCTGAGGTGTTCAAAGGTAACCTCACTGCTAAAGGTATTTCTCTCCCCTTTGCCAGTCCTGTTTTTGAGAATGATAAGAAGGTGGTGAAACTYGATCCTGCTGAGCTTGCTAGGGGTAATGCTGCTTGGTCTCATGTTGTTGTTGTCTATGTCTTAGGAGCTACAGCTACTCTTGCTGCTTTACACAGGTTTATTGCAAAGAATTGGGTGAATGTGGCTAAACCKAGGCTCTACTTACATGATGATGGATATTTTTTGGTGAATTTTAAGACTAAAGATGATTTGATTAATGTTTTGGCTTCAGGACCCTATATGTTTAATGGGAAACCATTGATTATTAAAGTTTGGTCTTCACGGTTCAATTTCAAAGAGGAGGTGCTTAAATCGATACCTTAGTGGATACGATTACCCAATCTCCCTCTTCCTCTWGGATGTTGGACTCCTAATTCCCTGGGTCGCATAGGCAGTGCTTTGGGCRTTCCTGTTTGTGCTAATGAATGTACTACTCATCAGCTTCGAGTCTCTTTTGCCAGATTGCTCATTGACATTGATGTCACTAAGCCTCTGGTTCACTCTATTACACTCTATTACAGTGGATGGAGAGCATGGTCTTTTTGATCAGAAGGTTGTCTATGAGTTGTAAGGTGGGCCATGATTGTACTAAGAAGAATTCTACAAAAGCTGGACAAGAGAAATGGGTGCCTAAGCCTAAGCCTGCTACACTTCCTAAGGGTCCTCCACCTTCTGGTTCAGTTCATGTTGTTGGTCTGCTGTTGGTGTGCCTGTTTCTGTTTCTGGTGTTTCTATTGCTGATCCTGTYGTTGCTCCTTCTCATGATCTTACTCATGTTACTTCTATTGAGCCTACTGCTTCTGTTCTTCAGTCTACTGATGAGTCTCTTGTTACTATTGTTGTTGATGTTGTTGATGATGCTCTGCCTGATACATCTGATACATCTGTTTGTTTGTTCTACATATGATATTGCTTGGAAACAAGTAACTAAAAGAGTTCGGGGTTCATCCAGCAAGGTGGTCACTACTACTATCTCTAGTTCTAATAAATACTTGTCTCTTATAGCTGAAGGAGATGAAGTGGATGATTTTGAGGATCTTGGAGTGGTTCCTGACTTCCTGGTGTTCTGACTGAGGATAGCAGGATTCATGATCCTTTGTCATGATTATCTCCAGTTGGAATGTCAAGGGTCTTAAAGACCCTATTAAAGTGGAAGCTCTTAAAGGGTTTCTACAAAAGCATAAGATTGATGTTGTTGGAGTTTTGGAGCATAAACTAAAGTTCAAAAATGAACCTAAGGTTCAAGCTAGATTTGGTGGTAAATGGAAATGGTTTTCTAATTCCCAGTACTCTCCTAAGGGAAGAATCTAGGTTGGTTGGCATTCTGATAGGGCTGATGTTGAATTGCTCTCTTTGCATGAGCAATTCATCCATTGCCTTGTTAAAACTAGAGAT
>SNQN01001154.1:83610-104772 GCA_008642245.1 Bassia scoparia | reverse complement strand
AAAAAAAAGTCCATTATGCTACTAATATATCCCTTACTTGCAATAATCCTCTTACTTACCATATTGTTTCTAATTCTTTCTAAGCATAGAAAAGACTATGAACAATTTCATCCTCCCCCCGGCCCTAAAGGGTTCCCGGTAATCGGAAACCTATACCATTTCCACAACTCGAAACCTCAAGTCTACTTCACGAAGCTTGCTAAGATATATGGCCCGATCTTGAGCTTGCAATTTGGGCGCGTGCCAGTTGTTGTGGTTCAATCAGCCAAGCTAGCCAAAGAGGTCCTTCAAACACAAGACCTTAACTTTTGTGATAGGCCACCTTTTGTTGGAATGCAAAAGCTGAGTTACAATGGGTTAGACATAGCTTTTGCACCATATAATGAGTATTTTAGGGAAATCAAGAAGCTTAGTGTGGTTCATCTTCTTAGCTCTAAAAGAGTGGAGTCTTTTGCTAATATTGGTCAAGAAGAAGTCATAAGAATGATTGATAAAATCTCTTCTTTATCTTATGCTTCGGAAATTGTTAACTTGAGTGAGTTACTTATGGGCTACGCAAGCTCCAACATATGCAGGATTGCTTTCGGGAGAAGGTATGTAGTACTAAAAAAATTACCTCCTATWKAYACTAGTACTCTTTTCAATTTTATTTCAATTGTTTGTTTAGTAGTGTAACACTCCCCATGATTCCTCTAAAAAATAATTTTATTTACTGCTCGTGTCAACAAGGTGCGCTTTTTTAATGGATCCAAAACTCATTTGATAAGATACTTGGTTGAGAGTAGTTTTTGAATGGTTAACCTCATGATAATATTTTCTACCCTGCGACTGTTCATTTATATTATTTTATTTCATTGTTAATCTAGTGTACAATGAATATCGTACACCCTAGTGTAGCATCTTTTTGCCGAGATTCGGGTGTTACAAATTAAATAGCTCGAGTTTGCTTAAAGCAAATTTCAAGGAACTAATAACAAATTAAATTAAGGATATAAATTTTGTTCAATTATAGATGAATAAACTTGGTTTAATTATGTAGAATCTTTCCAGGTACGAAGATGATGGTGAGAAATCAAGGAGCAAATTTCATAGCCTCCTAAATGAAGTACAAGCCTTGTTCATAGCATTTTACTTTGCCAATTATTTCCCATTTAGTGGTTGGCTTGATATCCTGWCTGGAAAATCCTCAAGGCTTGAAAAAACATTTAAAGAGTTGGATGCATTTTATGAAAAAATTATAAACGAACATCTTGATCCTAACAATCCTAAATCCGAACGCGAAGACATCATCGATGTTCTTCTCCATCTCAAAAAAGAGCGYTCATTTCACCTCACTTTGGACCACATCAAAGCAGTTTTGATGGTAATTCGWTCTCATTTTTATCTTATTTTTACTTTGAGTGTTGTAATGATAAAAGAATGATCATGTTAATTAATGATCTCATTTCTTTACAATGTTACACCTTTTGTGTGTAGAATATACTTGTAGCTGGAACGGATACAAGCTCAGCTATGGTAATTTGGGCGATGACAGAGTTAATGAGAAATCCTAAAATATTGAAGCAAGTACAAGAAGAGATTAGGAATGAAATTGGAACCAAAGATTATGTAGAAAAAAGTGACCTTCAAAAGCTCAAATACTTTAAGGCAATAGTGAAGGAAACATTTAGGTTGCATCCAGCAACTCCATTATTAGTTCCGCGTGAAACGGTAAAGAAAACCACCATAAGTGGTTACGATATCATGCCAAAAACACTAGTATATGTCAATGCATGGGCTATAGGAAGAGATCCWACATCATGGACCGCCCCTGAGAAATTCATGCCAGAAAGGTTCATGGAAAGCTCGATAGATTACAAAGGATATGACTTCGAGTTGATCCCTTTTGGAGCTGGTAGAAGGATATGCCCCGGCGTGAATCTTGGTGTTGCGAACATGGAACTTGCACTTGCCAATTTGTTATACTCTTTCGAATGGGAATTGCCTCCAAATTTCGAAAAAGAAGATATTGACTTTGATGTGCTCCCGGGTATTACAATGCATAAGAAAGCTCCACTTTTTCTAGTAGCAAAGAAGTTCATCTTCCATTGCATAAGCCTAAGCCGAGCTCTCATAAAGCAGAACTCATAAGAACCAGTGGAAAATGGGTCCCAACTCGGACGATTTGTAGCTTTAATTTCCGACTTCAATCGTATCTCGTTTGTAAGCTTGGATAATAAATGATTAAAGTGTAGAAAGAGAGTTTTTTCATGTGTTAGTAATTATCATTTATTTATGTCCTCAGTAAAGCTCCCTTATTTATACGAGATATGTGAGATCACACGACGTTGAGCTCATTGTTCACATCAAAATTATAAAGGGTTTTTTGTCACTAACCACCTTTTATAAAGGTGAAATTTGGTCACTAACCATCTCTTTTCTAAAGTAATTGTACAACATCTTTTGTGACACATTGCTTGTGACTCACCATCTTGATGCCGGATTCGCGTTGACCATCACGTGAGGGTCACGTGACCATAAAATTGATTTTTTTTTTTTTGTTTTTCGCCCAATTACCCTTCATTTTCTGATCTTTGTTTGCTTCTTTATAAATGGATTTCTGCCATTGATTATTTTTTTCAAAGTTGCAACAATTCAAGTACAATGTCGATCAAAACCAAAATCACCATTTCAGTTCACAAATCATCACAATCCCAGCTACTTACTTCAAAACAAACTCACAAACCAAACTCAAATGCAGTCTGGTTAGAACCTAATTCAGATTCCAAATCACAAGCTCTGTTCAAGAATTGCAAGACAACTTCACAATCTCTGCAACAATCGGTTTACTTTTTTTTGTTCAAAATGTAATTCTCACTTGCAGTTCAGATTTTAATTCACATGCTCACTATTTCTCAATTCACATTCCAGATATTCAATGTACAATTCAAACTCAGATATTCAAATCAAAACTTGTAGTTCAAAGCCGATTTACAATTGCAGTTTACAATTAAATTTTGCAGAGCTCAAAGCAGCATATCCCCCAATTTTAAAATCGCATTATTCGAGTTAAATTACAGGAGAAATCGAGAAATTTTGAATTACTGAAGGAGCGTTGAATACACCCCAATTCCCCCAAACTTCGGCAAAAGAGATGAGCATAAGAAACCAGAATTTTCGAACCAACTTGCCCAGATTTTCGAATAATCATCAGAATTGCAGAAACTCAAGCATAAAGTGATTTCTGCGAAAGGCGCAATGGCAGAAATCCATTGTATAAGGCCAAACAAAGATCAGAAATGAAGGTAATTGCGGAAAAAAACAGAAAAGAAAAAATCAATTAGGAGTCACCGTGACCGACAGTTACCACTCACTGTGCATGGCCAACGCCGGATTCCGGCGACACAGTCAACGGAATGGTGGGCAGTCAACAAGCACATGTGTGTCACAAAACTGGTTCTGTGAACAATTACGTCTTCAGAACAGGATGGTTTAGTGACAAAACTCAGCTTTACAAGTGGTTTAGTAACAAAAAAACCCAATTAATCAATGAGACAATGAAAGCTTTTATTTAAGGATTGACTTCAATAATAACATTATGGCAAATTTGTCAAAAACCACCTTTTCTAAATGAATTTGTCTAAAACCACGTGCACYTTTTCTAAGCTAAAGCCTTATTGACCAAAACCTTGCTGATTAAAACCTTGCTTTCGTTGACCACCCCATTGACCACCACCTTACTGCTGATGGTAGTCGATAAGGCTTTAGCTTACAAAAGGTGGTTTTAGACAAATCCATTTAGAAAARGTGATTTTTGACAAATTTGCCTAACTTACATCAGTCAATTTCTTGTTGTAACCCCWAATTTACATGAGTAGTTTAGGAAAGAAATATATAGCAAAAAAATAAATATATAAAATCAAATGAACAYACTTAGCTAGGTTTTATTGTTGCTATTATAGTCTATATATAAATGTAGATGTAATCTTCATGGTGAGAAWTTTTTCGCCGCAAGGCACAGATGATTTTTCTTATGCGTAGCAAGACCGGGGAGCACATCAGTGTCGATGTCTTCCCTGGTKAACCCTGCAGGAACATCCCAATCAAAAGAGTATAACAAATTCGCAAGTGCGAGTTCCATGTTAATGACACCGAGATTCACCCCTGGGCACATCCTTCTTCCGGCTCCAAAAGGGATAAATTCAAAGTGGTGTCCTTTGAAATCGATTGAGCTTTCCAAAAACCTATCTGGATTGAATTTTTGAGGGTCGGTCCACGACTTAGGGTCTCTTCCGATAGCCCATACATTAATGAATACTAATGTATTAGGCAGAATATCGTAACCCTCTATGGTACTCTTTTTTGCTGATGCATGTGGAATTAGTAATGGACCTGCTGGGTGTAGCCTCAGTGTTTCCTTTACCACCGCCTTCAAGTATTTGAATTTTGGGAGATCRTCTGCAGCTATGAAATTCTTGCCTCGATTTTCATCCCTGATTTCTCTTTGTACTTTCTCCATTATATCGGGGTTTTTGATTAATTGTGTCATTGCCCAAACTACCATAACTGAACTTGTATCAGAACCCGCTATAAATATATCCTATCCAAAACAAAGAGGATTATTGCACTTGTTAATTAAAATTTATAATTAAATCAAAGTGCATGCCCTAGTTTTAGGGCATACAATATATATAGACATGCTCSAGAGTAGATTAGAGGAAGATAATTACCACTAATAATGCTTTGATATGGGCCAAAGTRAGATCAACAGCATGCTCTTTCCTGAGGTTGAGTAGCACGTCGATGATGGTTTCGCGCTCCGATTTAGGCTTGTTAGGGTCAAGATGATCATTAATAATCTCGTCACAAAATTCATCCATTTTTTGAAACGTTCTTTGAAGCCTTGATGTGTTTCCAGTTAACACATCAAGCCAACCGCTAAAAGGGAAACAATTAGCAAAGAAGAAGGTTATGAACAAGGCTTGTGATTCTGTGAGCAGCTTTTGAAATCTGCTCTTTGATTCGCCCTCATCCTCGTACCTGAATTAAAAAAAACAAAAAAAAATTAGGTTAATTATATGCTGTTAAACTCATTAAATTTGATGCATTTAATCAAATCAATAACTTGTAGGCAAAAGCTAACGAGCACCTCGAACGTTAGATAAAAGAACTAAAAATGAAAATATTACTCCACAAATGAATATAACATTAATTACACTGATTGACGCATGATTTTGACATAATCCATAATGTAATCTCAGCTAGGACGCCCGTTAATAATATCATATCGTATATTCCATGCGAGTAAATAATGAATACTACTCCTAAATAATATAAATTGGAAAGTTTAAAGATCGAAATTTTGTGTAGATATTATTTCTCAGCCCTAGTAGCAATCACGGGTTTAAAAATAAATGTATTACCTTTTGCCAAAAGCAATCCTGCATATATTTGAACTTGCAAATACAGTAAGCAATTCACTTAGGTTAACAGTTTTTGAAGCTGAAGAAAGGCATGAAATCTTATTTATCATTCTCGAGACTTCTTCTTCTGTAATGGGAATAAAAGAGTCCACTCTTTTAGAGCTAAGAAGATGAACAACCATATTCTTCTTCATTTCTCTAAAATACTCATTATATGAGCTACCAATCATATCTAAACCATTGTAACTCATCTTTTGCATGGCCACTAAAGGTGGTCTATTAGAAAAGTTTAGGTCTTGTGTTTGCAAGACCTCTTTGGCTAGCTCGGCTGATTGAACCACCACAACCGGAACACGTCCGAACCTCAACCCCAAAATGGGGCCATATGTCTTGGCTAGCTTGGCCAAGTAGATGTGAGGCGTCACCGGGTCGTATTGGTGTAGGTTTCCTATAATGGGGATCCCTTTAGGACCAGGCACAGGATTAAATTGTTCATTCTTTTTAGGCTTAGAAAGAACAACATATGATATAGTAACAAATAGAATTGCAACCAAAACATACATTAGAGACATTACTTAGCTTAGCTTGTTCACTTTTTTTTTTGGGACTTTACTTAGCTTGTAAATTTTGGTATATATGTTTCTTATGCATATATAACGACACATATATATAGTCGGACGAACATGCATAACAAGGAATAACTGTCCTTTATTTATTTATATTAGTCTAATTTGTTCAGCTGCAACTTAATATCATACATAACGACTAAAAATTATGTATTTTCTTATCCTTAAGTCAAATAATTTTTAAAAATTTTCAAAAATTTCTTGATGTAAAAGTAATAGGGTACGTATCATATATGTACGTGTATGTGTACGTGTGTTTTTGATCTTTTCATGGATTTACATTAGATTTAGTCATGCATTTTCATCTAAACTAAAGCGTCAGTCTCGTATCTATTGAGTTTAATCTAAGAAAAAGCGACGAAAAATAAAGCTACTGAGTAATTGGACTATATAAAATGGTTATAAAGCCAAAATGCAACCAACGTAATGGACTACGCGAAGGAAGCAGACAATAATTAAACGGAAAAAAACTGTTACTTCAAAGCGACGAAATTCTTGCAAATTTCCCTTGCGTGATATTCAAGTTGGGAAAAAAATAATCTATCAAAAGATCGACCTATCTTTGTCAACACAGCACTGCGTTAATTGATCAATCCATTTACATCATGCATAGTCCATAGTACATGACTTGAATTATTTCAGTAATAACACTTGCTAATTCAGTGTTCAAAACATTTATGACCAAAATGTATTTCCGATATACCGCTCGGTCCGTTTTTATTTATTGTTTCACTTCACTTTACATATTTGTCGAGACACTGTTTTTGTTAGAGTTATATATTATATTTCTGGGCCTCAATCATCAGCTTAAAACTTTTGGTTGAGATGGTCCGGTTAACATGGTATCAGAGTCACAAGTGCACTGAGGTCAGGTTTGATTCCACCCCCCTCTCCCTTCTAAGTGGAATTTTGCCTTTTTTAGTTTCACGGTTAACGGTAAGAAAGCATCAAATTAAAATAATATTAATACATGTCAATGCATGGGCTATCGGAAGAGGTGGGATTCATAACGACGTAGAGAAATTAATGCGGAAGGCTAGTTCTTGAAAAGCTCAATGATTACAAAGGATTATTGACTTGGAGAAAGAAGTCAAGAAGATATATTGACTTTAATTGCTCGCAGTTATTACAAGCAATGCATAAGAGGCTCTACTTAGCAAAGAAAGAAGTTCATCTTCCATTCACAAGCACTCACTGAAGAAGGACTTCGAGTTTAGTTTCAATGGTTTTAGTTTAGAAAAGCAAATGTAACTCTAAGAGCTAATTTAAAAGCTAAAATTAGAAATAATATGCAATAATTGATCATTTATTGTATCGATTAGTGTATTATTTTGTCTTAATTTAATTATTTCGATTTTAAGTAATATATTATCTTATTGCAGCTCTAAAGTTTTATCTAGCTAATCCTAGTTTATACTCGCTCCATTAATTAAGGTAATGTTATATTTAGCTCTAAGGACTCTATATATATATATTTATATATATATATATTACAATATATTATATATATATAATATAGACACACACACATAAGCATTAATACATATCTATATAATGAAAAATTTAGAAAACATATAAAATTACGCCACGAAATCATCAATGTAATTAATGTTTTTTTTTTATTTCCACTTTAAGCATTATCTTATGTTTAACATTTTTCAATAAGCAACCGAAGTATTAAAGAATTTTTAGTAATCTAGATTATCTTAAACTTAGGTCTTAGGGCTCATTTTATGGCTATGTTGTGGCAAGAAGTTCCAACTATCTGCAAGCCTTGAAATCATCAAATTAGACATCCTCTGTTTTTTGTACTCCYTCCGTTACGTTTTAGTTGAAACACTTGAATTAGGGAGGATTTCTAGGTGAAATTTATTAATTGTTGATAAGGGTGTAAGATTAGGAAAAAGTAATAGAGAAAATGAGTGAAATATGAATAAAGTACATATTGAATGAGTGTAAGGTTGAGAAAAAGTAAGAGAGAGAAAATTAATAAAGTAATAAGTGAGTGTAAGATTATGAAAAAGTAAGAGAGAGAAAAGTAGTGGGAAAGTGAATAAAATAGGATTTTTTGTTTACTAAAAATGGAAAAGAGGAGAATTGTTTCAAGTATTGTGTAACATCCTTTTATGGTAATTGTTTCAAGTAAAACGTAACAGATGGAGTAATTAAATTGACATGTCGCTAATATCTGACAGTGTTCAATATTGCTCCATTGTAATGGGAGGAAGTAGTAAGTCATAGCAGCTAGAAGTATAGYGTGGGTCAAAGTTTGGTCAACACAACTAAAATTGTCGGACAATGTTAGGTTGCTCTGAGACAATGTTTAGTATATAGTTGGACAATGTTACAAAYTCGTAATACAATGTTAATATATTTCCAGACAATGTTAGGATTGAATGATTTTTTTTAATTGATGAACAGTACTGAACAGTACCCAAAAAATTACAAATTTGAGGTCCTGGCTTTTACTCTAGCTGCCCTAGGTTTACACATCTCTTTGTAATGGTAATGCATATGACATGTAACAATGATTGACTAATATGTATTCCTTTCCATGACTTTTTTTTTTTGAGAAGTCTAATACAAATATTTTCAGTAAGGAAGCATACTTAATTTATACAAGAGTTGAAACAACTGCTATTATATTTTCACAAGTTATAAATAAATAGAATAAATAATAAATAAATAAATAAATAAATAAATAAATAATAAATAATAAATAAATAAATAAGAAAAGTTATTTTTCAATAATAACATTATATTACAATAGAATTTTTATTTTTGCTATCACCTCTAGTTTATTACATGAGCAATTTAGGTATGTAAGAAAGATGTAAGGTTAAAAATGAAATGCAATAAAATCTTATAATTAACCATATGAACTTGAGTTCATACGTAATGGCCTAAAGTGAATTGTTCAAGTGATTTTATGGTATGAATTTTTTGCAGCAAGACACAGAGATTTTTCTTGTGCATAGCAAGCCCAGGGAGCACATCGGTGTCGATGTACTTCCTTGGTGAAACCCTGCGGGAACATCCCAATCAAAAGAGTATAACAAATTGGCAAGTGCGAGTTTCATGTTACAACAACCGAGATTCAAGCCCGGGCACATCCTTCTTCCGGCTCCAAAAGGGGATAATTCGAAGTGGTGTCCTTTTGAAATCGATTGAACTTTCCAAAAACCTATTTGGATTGAATTTTCAGGGTCGGTCCACGACTTAGGGTCTCTGCGATAGCCATACGTTAACAAATACTAATGTATTAGGCAAGATGTCATAACCGTCTATGATACTCCTATTGGTTTGATTCATGTGGAATTAGTAAGGAGCCGCTGGATGTAAGCCTGAATGTTTCCTTTACCACAGCTTGAAATATTTAATTTTGGAAGATCGGTTGCATCTATGAAATTCTTGTCTTGAGTCACATCCCTAATTTCGTTTTGTACTTTCCATTATGTGGGGGTTTTTAATTAACTCTGTCATTGCCAAACTACCATAAGTGAGCTTGTATCAGCACCCGCCACAAATATGTCCTATAAAAAAAAGAGGGTTTCATTTGTCAATGATAAATTTAAACGTATGTTTTATACTTCCTCCGTTTTTTTTAGATGACACACTTTGGGTTTGTGGTTTTTGAGGCAAAATTTGTGTAGTGACTAGGTGAGTAGATTGGTAATTTAATAAAGTATGTGGACCGTAAATGAGAGATTGATAGAGAGAAAGAGATTGTGGACCCCAAAAAAGTAGAAAGTAAGTGGGATTATATGATAATATTATTGTGGTCCTCATGTCTTGAAAGGGAAAAAATCAAAGTGGGACAACTATTTCCAAACTGGTCATCTAATAAAAAAACGGAAGAAGTAATTAAGTTAAAGCAGTGCATGCTTCTTCAATTGTTAGGGTTATAATAATAGACATTCTTGAATACATAGAAAGGTTAAAAGAGAATTATTATACCACTAACAATGCTTTGATATGGGCCAAAGTGAGATCAACAGCATGCTACTTTCCTTAGTTGAGATAGACATCGATGATATCTTCGGCGCTCCGATTTAGGCTTGTTAGGGTCAAGATGATCGTTGATGATCTCTTCACAAAAATGCATCATTTTTTCGAATGTTCTTTGAAGCCTCTGATGTGTTCCAAGTTAGCACATCAAGCAAACCGCTAAAGGGAAACGTTAGCAAAGAAGAAGGTTATGAACAAGGCCTGTGACTCAGTGAGAGCTTTTGAAATCTGCTCTTTGATTTCGCACCTCATCCTCGTACCTAAAATTCATAATATTAATTCTAGGAGAATATAACGAGTTTTTATAGGTATGACACATAGATATAAATTAAAATAATTAACATATCTTAAACCTCAACCATCACAATATACGTACGAATTGAACTTTTAAATCGATATGGTATTATTCTTGATATATAGACTGCAAGCTTTAATTTCTTGTAACAACTCTTATACGAAGTATTTTAATTACACCATACAACATATGGAGTAACACTAAGTAACTAATAACTAAGTAGTACACCAACTGGTTCGATTTAATTGATGAAAAAATATTAATAGATACGAAACATTATTTGACCAAGTTATTGTAGTGGGATACATAGTACTAGGACTTAATAATTTAAGATATGTTTCACTTTGTGCAAAACATTAATAATAATTTTGAAAAATTTTCTATCCAAAATTTAGAAATTAATAATATGAAAATATTTCGATAACTAAACATCTTGTAGCTATCAAAATAAATATTTTTAAAAATGGAATGGTTAAAGTTCAAATTTTTGAATAGTGTTTTTCAGCCCTAATAACAAAGGAATGTGTAGAAATTCATATCTTATATGGACTAGATAGAAATCTTCCCTAATAACATCGTGGCTTTAAAAATAAATGTATAATTACCTCTTGCCGAAAGCAATCCTGCATATATTCGAACTTGCAAAAACTGTAAGAAGTTGACTTAGGTTAACAGTTTTGAAGCTGAAGAAAGGGATGAGAATCTTTTTTAATCATTCTTGAAACTTCTTCCTTGTGTAATGGGAATAAAAGACTCCACTCTTTTAGAGCTAAGCATATGAACAACCATATTCTTCTTCATTTCTCTAAAATACTCATTATATGGGCTACCAATTATGTCTAAACCATTGTAACTCATCTTTTTCATGGCCACTAAAGGCGGTCTACTAGAAAAGTTTAGGTCTTGTGTTTGCAARACCTCTTTGGCTAGCTTGGCTGATTGAACCACAACCACCGGAACACGTCCGAACCTCAACCCCAAAATGGGGCCATATGTCTTGGCTAGCTTGGCCAAGTAGATGTGAGGTGTCGCGGGGTCGAATTGGTGTAGGTTCCCTATTATGGGGATCCCTTTAGGGCCAGGCACAGGATTAAAGTGCTCATTCTTTTTAGGCTTAGAAAGAACAAAATATGATATAGTTACAAATAGAATTGCAGCCAAAACATACATTAGAGACATTATTACTTTGCTTAGCTTTTTTTTTTTTTAAGACTTAACTTGTAATTTTGAGATACATATGTTTAATTTCTTGTGCATATTAATACGTTACAATGAAACACTTATATATAGTAGGAAAATCATGAAATAACTGTCCTATCTTTTTGTATAGTCTAATTTGTTGAGCTGACGCTTTTAAGTTTTAATATCATAACGACTAAAAATTGTGCATTATTGTTTATGCTAAGGTCAGCCATTTTTATATTTTGAAAAAAAATCTTGATGAAAAAGTAATAAGGTACATATGTACAAATATGTACGTGTGTTTGATCAATTCATGGATTTATATTTACGTTAGATTTGGTCTTGTATTTTCATCTAAATATAAAAGCGTCAGACTCTAATTTTAGAGTTAAAACATAAGAAAAAAAACGACGAAAAAAAAAAGCTGCTGAGTAACAAGTGACTGTATAAAATGAATATTATGGCAAGAGGTCAACCAATGTAATGGACTACGTCGAAGGAAGGAGGCAATATTTAATCAAAGAATTCAACAATCTGAAAATTTTGTTACTTCAAAGCGACGAAAATCTTGCGAATTTGACATTGCGTGAAATTTGAATTGAAAAAAATAATAATCAAAAGATCGACCTAGTCTTTGTCAACCAAAGCAATACGTTTAATTGAACAAATTACTCGTATATCCATATTTATCGTCCATAGTAATGTAGTATTATCTCGTGTTTTTATTAGTTGTTTCACATCAAATTACACGAAGTTTAAGAAAAAGAATTTATATGTTTTACTTTTCAATAATACTTGTGTTGTCGTCCCCTCAAAATAGTAATAAAGATATTTATGTGATCATTTAAAAGTAAGGATATAATTATAATACTTGTACCTTGATGCTAAAATAAGTAATTGAACACCTAATTAAAAGTATTCGAAATGAATATTGGAACAAATAATAAAAAACGCAGAGAATAATATACACTATATAAATTTATGTGTTTCATTACAACACTTGTTATTTCAGTGTTACGGAGTGACACATTTATTTGACCAAAAATGTTTCCCGTAAATAACCGTGTATCAATAAAAGGTTACGAGAGTTGTAAATGGGATTGTCATGAACAAACTAATTTTATTATATGGCCATAGTTCAAGAATATTATTAAACTAATATGTACAATTGCCGTGGTATTACGAGTCTACGGGATATGGTTAGTCGCATACGTTTAAATTATATTTTATATATCAATTGATTTGATGTAATGTAACTGATATTACATTGGGAAAAAAAGATTGCATAAACATTCTCTTGTAACAACGTTTTTTAAAAAAACTTATCCATTTAGAATTGAACCTTAAATTCGAATTAGATCAAAGGGTGACCGAGTAGATAGAGGGAAAAAAAAGGTTTACTTTTCTAGACGTGAAACAATTGCTCTTCAAAAGGACCCAAACTTTAAAGATGAAGTAATAGTATTGTCACACAACTCGTTTAAAAGTGTCTTTAACCCAAACTTCAAACTTTATAATAATACAATATAAATTGGGAAATTATGAATGTTGAATTTAAAAATGAGTAATTAATTAATGTTCGAGTATATATATATAGGTAAAAAAAATTTAAAAAATTTATTTTGAAATTATTTGGAACAATATTTTAAAACATTATGTTACCAATGTGTACACATTATCTTGTGGAATATATGTTTACTTTATCTACATGTTTCTTAATATGTGTGCCAATTATAAATGCGCAATAAGGTAAGAGAGGAAATTTATTTCATTTATCATTGACAAAGTGTTCATGAAACTAAATGCAACGTTACAACGTAAGATACACACACATGCAAAAAAAAATAAAACATAAATTAATGAAACATAATTTTATTTATGTCCCTAATTACTAAACCGCCCCACATTACTTACTTTCGTTCCGATTTCGAGCTTGAACTTTTCATTTTGTCCTGCACTCTCAAACACACATTGTTCCTCCTTCATCTCTTAACTTTGCACCACCACGTACTTGTCCGGTATCTTAGCCGTATATAGTACGTATGTCGAATCAGTGCTGAACTGTCGTTACCACCGCCTCTTACTACTGGACAGTACATTTTAATTTTAAAAAAATTGCATCTGAGAATTCCTCACATCCCATGGGACGACGTGCGTTTGGAATTTCTCAAGTCCCATGGGACGTGAGGAAATTCCAAACGTACGTCCACAACAGACGTTTTGGTTATCAGCTCGATTTAACCCAAAAATTTCTCACACCTTAAGGGGTAATGAGGGATGGTTGTCGCCATGTTCACCCTCAAATAACGAGTTTCATCCTTCACGATTGTTTGACATTTTGTCGTTTTTCGTTCGGCCTAAAAAGAACCATATGACTATTTTGATCCAAATTTGCGTGATTCATCCTATTATCATATGACCCGTGGTAAAAATTTTGACAATTTTTCAAAAAAATTGTCCGTAAGCCCATCTTCGCGAGTTATAATCCATGTTTTTTGTCAAAAATCTACGTTTCGGTGACCCGTCTCGATTTGACCAAGAATTTCTTCCACACCTTAAGGGAGATGATTGAATAGTCCTCGCAAAGTTTCAGCCTCAAATGACGAGTTTCGTGCCTCTACGAGGTCGACATTTTGTATGTTTGTCGTTCGCTACTCAAAAGTATCTCATATGAACTCTTTGGCCCCAAATTTGGTCTGGGTTCATCATATGATCACACGAACATGGTAAACCTTTCGGCAATTTTTCCAAAAATGTCTAGAAGTCCCTTTCGTGAAGTGTAATCCACAAAAATGGATTCCAAAAATCTCAAAAATAGTACCATGGTTCACTAGCCCTATGATGAACCCACGAAAAATTGTGAGCCAAAGGAGTCCATATGGTACTTTGGAGGACGCTATCGAGTTTTAAGGCTAAAACTTGTGATAATCATCCCTCATCACCCTTAATTAAGGTGTACGTGGGAGAGTTTCAAGAAATGAAAAGGGGTCTGTAATGACGTCGTTAAGCGCTGAAACGAAGTATAAATCCACGAAAAATGGACTTCATACACTTTTTGAAAAAAAATGTCAAAAATGTACCATGTTCGCATGCTCATATGATGAGCCTGCGTAAATTTGAGGGTCAAAGAGTCCATATGGATACTTTGGGGCCGATATCCTCAAAATACCATGCGTCGAAACGCTTTTAGGAGGCACAACGCTTGCGTTTCGGACAAATTGGGCGAGTGATCATCCCTCATCACCTTAAGGTGTGAAAGAATTTAATGAAAAAACGAGAAAAGGTCCAAAATAACGTAGTTTCTAGTCGAATGGAAGATATAAATCATGAAAAATTTACTTTCAAACAATTTTCGCGAAAATTAACGAAAATTACACCATGGTTCACATGTCATATGATGAAACCACGCAATTTTTGCGGACCAAAGCAAGCCATATGGGTTTCTTTTAGGCTATTATCGCTCAAACTAATAACCGTCAAGATGCTCATGAGACAAGACACTCGCCATTTGAGGTTGAAACATTCCGAAAGATGTCATTCGTCCTCATCACCTAAGGTATGAGAGAATTCTAGGTAAAACGAACAAGGTTCAAAATGACATATTTTTGAGGTCGAAACGAAAATGCGTTTTCGGACAATTTTCAGAAAAAATTGTCGAGAATCATCAATGGGCTCATATGTCATATGATGAGCCAACCATATTTAAAAGCCAAAGAGTCCATATGAGTAACTTTTGTGGTCTTATCATATCGTTCAACTAGTAGACGTTGAACGCTAGTAGGAGCACAACACTAGTGTTTGGCCTGAAATATGCATGTGATCGTCCCTCATCACTTAAGATGTGGGATAATTTCTTGGTAAACGATACGGGTACACAATGACATCGTTTTGGATTCAAACAAGTTATTAAATCCACGAAATATGGAATTCCGAGCAATTTAGAAAATTGTTGAAAATTACCCCATGGGTTCAAATAAATGGTCATATATGATGAACCCATGCAAAATTTGGGGACCAAATGAGTATATATGAGTTACTTTTGAGGCTGTTATTGCTTCAATTTTGAGGCATCGAAACGCTCATAGGAGGCACAACAATCGTTATTTGGGGCTGAAAYTTGGTGAGTCCACGAAAAATGGACTTTTGAGCAATTTTTGAAAAATTGCTAATAATTACACCATGGATTCAAAGGATGATATGATAAACCCACGCAATATTTGAAGGGTCAAACAAGTGCATATGGGTTACTTTTAAGGCTGTTATGCTCAAACTATATATGAGTTGTCGAAATGCTCGTAGGTGGCATAACAATCGTCGTTTGGGGYTGAAACTTGGTGAGTTATCATCCCTCGTTACCCTTAAAGTGTTTGATAGTTTTGTAGAAAAAAGAGATGGGGTTCGAAATGACGTCGTTTTGGGGTCGAAACGAAGATTATAATAATCAACGGAAAATAAACTTCCAAAAAAATTTCAATGTACTTGTTCGACTAACAACGAGCCATCAAACAAAGAAGACAACATAAGCCACCTTAAATATTGTCATTTGCACCTCATTTGACCATTGGAACTCAAGGAAATGTTTTCATCCATTTCTCATAAAAWTTTTCGAAAGTCTATTTTTGTGGACATTTTTGTTATTTAAACCCCGAAACGGCATCATTTCGTACCTCGTCTCATTTTTCCCCGAAAATTTCACCACATACTTAGGCCAACATATGACGACATCACATCAATTTTTGCCATATGTTAAATATGTTTGGATTGAAGAATATGGAAGGAAAGGGAAAWGRAATGRAAGGATGAAGTTTCCATCATTTTGATAACAAATGAGAAAGAAAGGAAATTAAACGGGAGAGAAATTGATTTCTCTGGTACTAGAGATACCTGGAAAGAAAACTCTGTATTTTCTCCCTTTAACACCCTCCCCTCTTATACCCTCCCATTTTATTATCCATACAAAGCTTGAAAGACAACTTGCATAAGAATCTCCTTACAATACAAAGGTTGTGTACTATGGAAGGAAAGGAAAGAGAAATGGATTGAAGAATATGGAAGGAAAGGAAAGGAAAGGTTGACATATGTGAAACATGTCTGGATTGAAAAATATGGAAGGAAAGGTAAGAGAAATGGAAGGCTGGAGTTTTCATCATTTTGATAACAAATGAGGAAGAAAGGTAATTAAACAGGAGAGAAATTGATTTCTCTGGTACTAGAGATATTTGGAAAKAAAACTCATTATTTTTTCTCCCCTCCAACACCCTCCCCTCTTATACCCTCCCATTTTATTATCCAAACAAAGCCTAAAAGACAACTTGCATAAGAATCTCCTTACAATACAAAGGTTGTGTACTATATCTAAGATCCAGTTCAATTGGACTTAATTTTGGATCTATTTAATTTAGTTTAAGTTCAACGAATTCAAGTTCAATTTATTTATCAATCGAAATTCACCGAATTTTGTGGTCAGTCCCTTCCAATTTGGATGTAGTTTAACATAAGATCCACAACAACAATGATAACAAAAATTGCGATCTCGACAACATCGACAACAAATTTTGCGACCTCACTTGGCAACTTAATATCTAATCCAAATAGTCTATAGAGTTCCACTGCTCGTTTGGTTATTGGTAATAAATTACGGTAATGGGAATACATTTGTATACAAATATATTAAAAAAAATCATGTTCATTCCCATGGTATGCCATGCCATTAGATGTCTAATTTTCATCTTAAACTGGAGTAGAATCTTGGCCCGGGCGTTGCACCGGGTCATACTATTTGCTTTCTTTTTAAAAAAATTAAAATATTTTTCAATTTATTTGTCTTTATTAAACAATATAATATATGTTTAAAAAGAGTAATATTAAAGACAATAATAAAATATGGCTAAGTTGGTAAGTATTCCCTCCGTTTTTTTTAGTTGTTCCAGTTTATATTTTGGGATGTTTTTAAATAGTTGTTCCAAACCAATCTAAAAATAACTTTTTCACATTTTACCTACTCTTATTACGTTCTAACATTAAATACTTACCCCTTTCTAAAGTCAACTTTCATTACTTGTACCCAATCTTTCACCCAAAATTACTATTTCCCATAAAATTCATTCACACATTTACTCTTTTACCTAACTTATTCAACTTTTTACCCAACTTACTCAACTATTTTTTCAACTCAATCAACTCTTAAAAACCGTTCCATAATGGTATGAACATAAAAAAAACGGGAAAGTATGTATAGTTTGTTGTGAAGAGATTGGTTCAAAACTTCAAATCTATTGCAACCATTTTTTTTAAATATTGAATAGTTTGAATGTAATCCTAGTGGCGCTATTGCACATGTGGCAAAAACTGATAAAATTATCGCTTACGTGGTAAATACTTGGTGCATCCACGTTTGTTCGCACTCTTTTTAATATATTTTTATAGATTTCCATTCTCACTCAACCACTCCCCTAATGGTACTAAGTGTTATAGAAAATTTCTAAAAATTGTGTTTTCACGAGAAAAAACAAAAGTTTGGGGTAGGATTGTTTCCTGAACAAAAAAGTTGTGAGCAACTTCATTCCCTACAGTGAATTAGTTCTTCCTTATTAAATTACAATTAAAATTTATTTTCATTTCCACTATTAGTCTCAATACCCAAGAAAAAAAATTCTAAACAATCCATTAGATAAACAAATGATAATATTATAAATAATATTTCATATATTTATCAAAATTCATTGAATTTTCAATTTTCGAAATTCCAATGGATTGACTTGGCATGTCTCGTACCGAAATAGGCCAATAGAGTAGTTTTGACTTTGGTCCATACACTCAATGAGGATAAACCAAAAATGCTCCATGACAATAAGTACAGTAAGACCAAACTCACCGATGCATGCATCATAACATGGCATTGCATTATTGCATACAATGCACACCTTACTCCAGCAAACACGCTAACAGCAATTCCAGTAAACGTACTCAATTATCCTTTCTTCCATTTTCGGTTATACAATCCATATAATTCTTGAGCAAGCAAAAGTAGTACAGTACTTGATTAACAGATTTGAACTTCCAAAAAGTCTCAAATTTACAAATTGATCATGTTGCTACTACATTGTCTGTTGCAGCAATCTCTCTTCTTTTCTTTCTGCTCTTGGAATGGCGGAGTAAGAGTAAATGCTAACCACATCAATGACATTAGTTATCATCCTCCTGGTCCTAGAGACTTCCCGTCATTGGCAATTTACACCAATTCGATCCCAAAAAAACACATTACACTTCATGCAACTTTCAAAAATATGGCCCTCTAGTTTACATGAGACTAGTTCGTCCCAACTATTGTAGTTTCGTCGCCAAGTTAGCAAAAAAGTGTTGAAGACACAAGACAGTGTGTTAGTAGGCCGCCGTTTGCTGGACTACAAAAACTGTCTTACAACGGCTTAGATTTGGCTTCGCACCTACAGTGAGTATTGAAGAGATGAAAAAGTTTGTGTCGCGCATCTCTTTAGCTCTAAAAGGTCAGTCATCTTCTGGATCGAGAACAAGAAGTTTCTCGAATGATCATACAATTTCATCCCTTTCTAAAGAATCCGAGCTTGTGGATTTGAGCAAGTTGGTATTGTCTTTACAAACTCGATCATATGTAGGATTGTTTGGCAAGAACTATAGCAATGATAACTTATGCGAGTAGATTTCAAGCCTCCTTCGTGAGACTCAAGCGCGTTTCTGCTTCTTCTTTTCGGATTACTTTCCTCTTATGGGTTGGGTTGATAGTTGACAGGAGCATCGAAGAAACTCGAGAGTGTTTTTAGACAGTTGGAACGAATTTTATGAAGATGCGATTAATGAACATCTTGATTTTCATAGGAAGGAATCAGAGCATCCAGATGCTATTGATTCTACTTCAGCTTCGCAAGAACACAAGATGTCATTTGATTTACCTAACATATACAAAGCAGTGCTAATGGTAATTGCTATGCTATTATATTGTTGTCTAAATTTATAAGAAGCTGACAGCAAGTTTATGTTGTTGATCGTTTGTTTCTCTGTAGAACATATTTGTACAGGAACAGACACGAATGCAGCTCCGATTTTTGGGCGATGACAGAGTATAAGAACCCGAATGCAATGATCAAACTTCAAGAGAGACGAAACTCGGTTAAAGATCAAGAAGGTGACATTATTCTTATACGCGAGAACAACTCCATGATCTCACCTACCTAAAGCGGTTGTTAAAGAACACTTCGACTACACCCACCAGGTCCAAGGTTGGTTCCTAGGCAAACTATGCAAAAATGTTCCCTAGGAGGCCATGCAAATTGAACCCGAACTTTAGTCTTTGTCAATATTTGGCATTGGAAGGACCCCGAAATTTGAAACCCAAATAACTTTTCTTCCGGAGAGATTTCTTGGTAGTCCTATTGATTATAAAGGGCAAGATTTCGAGTTGATACCCTTTGGAGCGGGGCGAAGAGGTTGCCCCGGCATGATGCTAGGAGCTACTACAATTGAACTAACACTAGCTAATCTGCTCTGCTTCTTTGATTGGGAATTACCTGCTTCGATGAAAAGTGAAGATATTGACATGGATTCTTTACCTGGCCTCACAGCTCATAAGAAACATGCCCTGTGCCTTAATGCTAGGAATTTCATTAGCCTACATTGAAATTGAAAATAAATATAAGAGGGTTACATAAAAATATGTACTTTTTTGTTACAGGAACATTAACTCCATCCGTTCCACTTTAAAATGTACATTTTTTTTTCATTGCAATTGAGCTACAAGGTCG
The DNA here is from genome assembly GCA_008642245.1 of Bassia scoparia. Classification (NCBI taxonomy): domain Eukaryota; kingdom Viridiplantae; phylum Streptophyta; class Magnoliopsida; order Caryophyllales; family Amaranthaceae; genus Bassia; species Bassia scoparia. The sequence continues at coordinate 84,482 of SNQN01001154.1, read as the reverse complement.
GGTAAGTAGTTATTTACATTAGAGAATGGGATAAGAGAATTCAAACCCGTGATTTCAAAGATCAAAGGTGGTGTTGAAGTTAGGGCTGAGCAAAACTATCTTAAAATCCGAATATTCGATCCGCATCCGATCTGATTTTTTTGATATCCGATTCGAAATTGGATTTCGGATCGGATATTCGATCCGAAAATTCAGATATCGAATACCAATTCGAATATTGATTTTCAAATTTTCGGATATCCAGGGGAATCGGATATCAGATATCGGATATCCGGTACTTTATCCGAAAAATATTATTTTTTTCATGAAATATTTAATATTTTATAATATATTTTTATATTTTTTTAAAAAATATATCAGTCAAAATCGGATATTCGTAGTATCCAATCTGAAAAATTTCGGATCGGACACGAATATCAGATATCCAGATTTTCGAATATCCGATCCGTGCTTAGGCCTAGTTAAAGTCACTACTCCCAACGCCTTCTTCGAAAAAAATAAGAGAGAAAAAAATGAATAAAGTAAGATTAGAAAAAAGTAGTGAGAAAGTGAATAAAATAAGGAGTTTTTTGCTAAAAATGGAAAAGAGAAAAATTGTTTTTAAGTATTGTGTAACATGACTAACATCCTTTTATAGTTATTATTTCAAGTAAAACGTAACGAAGGGAATACCACTTTTTCACATTATTAGGCATCTACACATCTGATCTTTAGCTACCATGCATTATATAAACAAGTAATATAACATATTCAGGTGAAAATTTTCAACAACGTCTATGTAATTTGTCACCCCCAACTATTTTTCTAGTGTTACGAGAACCATGAGGCCGGATAAGGTTGAGAATCGATCCTAAAAATTATTGGAATCGAAA
>SNQN01001154.1:52940-83585 GCA_008642245.1 Bassia scoparia | reverse complement strand
AGTAAGCTTTTAAGTACCCGAGTCATCCCTCACTCTCACACCCCCATAATTATGGGAACATAAATATTTAACTTGTACATAAATAATATAGTCTCTCCGTATCAAAATAAATGCAATGATTTGAGAAAAGTGTCAAATCGTTGCAATAATTTTGATACGAAAGTAGTACATATAATCAATCCATTTTGTTTTGCACCATATCACCAGAGTTGCCTAGCAAATTTGAGGGTTGATTAATAAATAGTAGCCATCTATAGATAGCTATGGCAAAATGGTTATTTTCTCTTTTTTTTCAAAATTGAAAAAATAAAAAAAATAAAGTCAGATTTATACTATCAAACAGGTATTCAATATTATGTTGTAAAAAAGTTTAATTGGGGTCAAGTGTTGAAAAACGTAAAAAAAAATACAAAAATACATGCGACAAAAACTGTGATAACTTTGAACAACGATATTTACAATGTTAATAATAAACTGGTGTATTTTTGACACTAGCGACAAATTAATGAAATACTTCGTAGCTATTATCATAGGTGCTATCAATGAAGAGTTTTCCACAAAAAGAACTTCATCACATTTGTAGTGACAGCATATTATTACAAATTTACAACCATCAACTAAACATCACTCTTCAAAATCATCCAAGGACAACATAGAGCCAATATAACAAAAGAAAAATACTCCGTAATATAATACTCTGTATAAAACAAATAAAAGAACAAAGGGCAAATGAATTTACTTTCCTTTTTAAAAAAAAATCAATTTCAACATGTGCTCCTCCGTTCTATAATACTAGTTTTTAATGTGCACGCGATGCGTGCTTAGACATGTGAACTTGTATTTTATTATAAATGATTATAATTGTTGTATCTATTACAATGTTTAATTTATATACCTAATAATTAGCAACAAATACAATAATTAGTCTTAAATGTAAGGAAAAATTCATGTGAATAATCCACTTTTGGTGGTCTTCCCTCAATAATCCGATCTATGACAAATCCCAAATAATCAAGCTTTGATGCCAATCTTCCCTAAATGCACTAATTTACCGTTACCTGTTGATCAGGTAATTAAACCCTCTCCCTCCCTTTCATTTATATATTTATTTATTTAACTAATTTAAAAAAAAAAACCCTTTAATCACCCTCTCCCTCATTAAACACCACCACCTGCATTCGTACACACCACCACCACCTGTCTTTCGCACACACCACCACCCTCTTTCGCACCTGACTTTCGCACCATCACCATTCACCTTCGCACCTGCCATTTCTTATAGATCGGATTGGCGATACCATTCACTTCGACCCAAACAGTTCGAATTCAAATTGCGAATTCAATCGAATTTCGGTTTCGATTTCATGGTGGTTTCGTGGTTGTGATTGAGAAGGCTATGGTTGGCGTCGACGTTGGTAGTGGCTGTGATTGGCGATAGTTGTGGTTGGCGTTGGTTGTTGTTGGCGATGTTGTTGGTTGTTGATTGGCGATGTTGTTGTTGATTTGGCGATGTTTGTTGATTGTGATTGGCGATGTGTTGGTTGTGGTTTCGATTTCATGGTGGTTTCGTGGTTGTGATTGGCGATGTTGTTGATTGGCGGTGGCGCAGGCCAGTGTGGAAGGCAGTGGTGGTTGCGTCGACGTTGTAGTGGCTGTGATTGGCGTTGGTTGTGTTGGCGTTGGTTGTGGTTGGCGTTGCTGATGAAGGTGGTTCATTAGCTGAGGAGGGGCAGGGGTGGCAGGGCAGGTGAAGAGGAGGGAGCTGAGGAGGGGCAGGGGGCAGGGGTGGCACGGCAGGGGGCAGGTGAAGAGGAGGCAGCTGGGGTTATTTTTTTTTTTTAATTTAAAAAGTAATTAAAAATACCAAAAAATTACATTAACCTGCTGAAAATTAAGGTTAAACCTTCATTAGCAGGTAAACATTTCATTTAGTGCATTTAGGGAAGATTGGCATAAAAGCTTGGATTATTTGGGATTTGTCATAGTTCGGATTATTGAGGGAAGACACCAAAGGTGGGATTATTCACATGAATTTTTCCTAAATGTATTATTTTGTAAGTAATATGATTTGAAATTCAAAATAATTAGATATATGTTTCAATTCAATTGGGATAATATTTATTTATTTAATTTTTCATTAATTAAGTCACAAAATTAATGCAATTTTCATTTTTAGTTAATAATAAGCAAAGGGTAGTTTAGGCATATCAATCGATATATTTTTAAAAAATCATTAAAGGTATAATGGTCTTTTAAGAGGGGGGACACCATCTTCCTTCCCTTCCCTTATATAATAGAGATTTTGTGCATTTACTCATTTTATTTTTTTGGAAAAAAAACTAAAAATAAATCTATTATGTGGGAGCAAGGTCAAAAGTCAAAAATAGGTTGAAGAGACAATGTGTAAATGGGGAGAAGCAGGGGAAATAGGTGAAAGTGATAGGTCCACCCCGTTAAAAAATAATAAAAGCATGTTCAAGATGAAATAAAGCACAATACACAAATCAAACTTAACTTTTGAAACGCTCTCTCCTCTCCTCTCCTCTCTCTCCTCTCTTCTCTCCTTCTCTCTCCAAAACCCTAACCTCCATTAAAATTTTCAAAGGAATTTCCATCAGTAAAGCCCAAAAATTTTTATGTTTTTATTGTTTAGTTTATTCGAGTTTTGTCTTTGTACAATATACTTCCTCTCATAGGATAGTGTTCGTTTCTCCTTAATATGGTGTCATAATTTTGGTTCGTTAATGAAGAATTGTGCAGTATCGAAACGGAGTTCAGATCTACAAACAATGGGATCAAATTAATTTTATTTCAGAACTAAACAGATCGAAAGTCCCTTATTAGAAGGTTATATAAAAAAACGATGTGGAAGAGGGTATTTCAAATAACGATCCGACAAATTGATCATAATTTTGCAAATTTTGAATTTTATTGTCATTATTTATTATGTATTTGCTAATTTTTTTCTATTATAAGACTCTTTTATTAATTAATTATTATTTTTTTTTAAAAAAAAAGAAAGAAACTGAACTTTTGAAGCTGTTTTTATGGACAAATTAGTTTATGATAAAATGAGTTAAATAGATAAAAACTACTTAATAGCCACCACAAAATCAGTTGCTGTTTTTAAACGCAAATTCGCATGACAATTATCTTCACTTATTTTTAAGTTTTTTTTGTCCATAACTATCTTAGTTACACACATTTTGGCAAAATACTACCTACATTAGAAAACCTTAGACAAAATACCTTAAATTTCCATTTTGTTGTTGACCACTACCTTGTTTCATTTTCCGGCATTGACTTCGATTTTCTAGTCATCAAAGTGCACGTGAGATGCATGCGATTCTCATTTTTGCCATTTTTTTTCACATTTCCTCTTCCCTTTTTCCTCCATTCTACTCTTGTTATTTTCCTATTCAAACTACTTAAGTTTGATTTCTACTTAAATTTGATTCAATGGTAAACTGAATTTGAGGCGTGGAAGGGAAGAAAATCGAAAAAATGGCAAAAAAAACAGACCACGTGCATCTCACGTGCCCTTTGATGACCGGAAAAACCATAGTCGACGCCGGAAAATGAACAAGGTAGTGGTCAACAACAAAATGAAAATTTAAGGTAGTGATGTCTAAGGTTTCTAAGTAATGTATTTAATTTTGCAAAAAAGTGTGTAACTAAGGTAGTTATGGACAAAAAAACCTAATTTTTAATAACGTTTTTGTGAATGGAAATAACCGTATTTCGTATGACTGTATATTGTGGTCATTCTCTTCATAATTGACGTTGTGATTTCATAATTCACAAACAGTCCAACAGACTTCCTTGTTCGAATTGAATTCAAAGTGTATGTTTGGTCCATTTATACGAAAATACATTGATTCGTTAATTAAACAATAAACACAAAGTGCAAGATCATACATACAATAACAGTTGGGTGATTTATGATAGAGTCGAACTCGAGCTGGGGTATCTCGACTTGACTCGTTAAGATTTTGGGCTGGTTCTAGTTGGGTCAGTTCAAACTAGTTAGTTGACCAACTTGAGTCAAGCATTTGACTGAATCGAACTCGACGAACTTTGCGAGCTATTGTGTTTATCTAACACCTTCAGATTAACAAAATATATATATATTTAGTCATTTTGCCCTTAATAATACTTGATATTGAATTTTCGAGTCGAGTTATACACTTATATTGCTCAGCTTAGCCATCAACATTTCGAGTTGAGCTCGATCTATGCCGAACGCACTCAGTTGAATTTTGGATCAAGTTGAGATCAAGTAGCTCGCGAATTGTCTCGTCTCATACCTACCATGAATTTGCATAAATACCAAAGTCAATAGGGAATCATTTTCAGAAACCTCGTGAATTTATTTAATATCTGGGGGCGCTCATTAGAAAGATCCTACTGACCGGGTCGCTCAACCAATCATAAATCGTAAACCGTAGATAAATAGATTATGATCTTAACCAATTCAATTAACAAGTAGGTCATTGTTGCTACTACTTATGTGTGTTGCAGCAATATCTCTTCTCTACTTTCTTCCCTCAAAATGGTGGCAAAAGTAAAGGCTAAATACATTAATTTTTGGCAGATCATCTCCTGGTCAAAGAGGATTCCTGTCATTGGTACTCTACATCAATTCGATCCCATTAAAACTCACGTATATTTCTTCCACTTTTCGAAAATATGGCCCTCTTTGTTTACATGAAACTAGGCTTTGTGTCAGCCATTGTAGTTTTCGTCACCAAAATTAGCAGAACAAGTGTTGAAAAACACAAGACCATGTCTTTTGTAGCAGGCCGTCGTTTTCTGGCCAACAGAAAACTGTCTTACGACGGCTTAGATTTGGCCTTTGCACCCTACATCAGTGTTGGAAAGAGATGAGGAGAGTTTGTGTCACCCATCTCTTTAGCATACAGAGGTGCAATTATCTTCTTGGATTCGAGAAGAGGAAGTGTCTCGAATGATGGTATCATTTTCACCTCCTGCAAAGAATCCAAGCTCGGGACTTGAGCAAGTTGGTACTGTCCTCACAAACTCGATCAATGTAGGATCGGTTTTGGCAAGACTGTATCAATGATGAAAGAAACGCGACTAGATTTCAAAGCCTCCTTTGTGAGACTCAGCCGTGTTGGAGGCTTCTTCTTTTCGGATATTTTTCCTTTCATGAGTTTGGTGTGATAGGATAAGTGGAAGTACAAGTAAACTTGAGAGAGTTTTTGGAGAGTTTGATGAATTTTACGAAGATATAATCAATGAGCATCTTGCTTCTTACAGGATGAAATCAGAGCAACAGCAGGATATTGTTGATGTTCTACTTAGCTTCGCGAAGAACACGGTGTCATTTGATATGACCTCAAATCATATCAAAGCAGTGCTAATGGTACTGATTATTCTACTCTAGTATAGTTTTACGCAGCTATATGTTTCAGTTCTAAAGATATTTCAACATTAATTCATTGAAATTAATCAGGCGGTGATGTATATATTGTGTTTCTTTGTTTTTACTTATGAATGGTTAATCTTCTTGTTTTTCCCTAGAACATATTCGTAGCAGGAACAGATACGAATGCAGCTACCATAGTCTGGGCGATGACAGAACTAATGAAGAACCCGAATGCCATGAGGAAAGTTCAAGAAGAGATCAGAAACTGATTAAAGAGCAGGAAGGTATCCCTACCTCATAAAGCGAAGAACAACTGCAACATATCGAGTATCTTAAGGCAGTTGTTAAAGAACATTTAGACTACACCACCGGGTCCACTACTGATTCCTAGGAAATATGCAAAAATGTTCCCTAGGAGGCCGATACCAAATTGAACCCGGAACTTTAGTCTTTGTCATGTCTGGCTATTGGAAGGGACCCTGAAAGTTGGCAAAACCCGGAAGCTTTTCATCTGAAGATTCCTAGGTAGCCCTATTCGATTATAAAGGGCAAGATTTGAGTTGATACCCTTTGGAGGCGGGGCGAAGAGGTTGCCCCGGGATGCTGCTAGAGCAACCACAGTTGAACTAGCACTTGCTAATTTGCTTTGTTTCTTTGATTGGGAATTGCCTGCTTTCATGAAGATAAAGATATTGACATGGAATCTTACTGGTCTCACGCCCATAAGAAAAACGCCCTGTTCCTTAATGCTAGGAATTCATTAAACAAAAATGAGGTTATATAAGGTTGTAATTAACTTGTTTCAAGTATATTTGTTATGAAGTGCATTTATCAATATGTAATCCATTTAAAAATTTTAAAAAAGGAGATTTTTATTCAAGCACAATATACATAATTACACTAACGATACTGATGATTTTGTTATGTTTATGCCTTCGATTGTTATTAATTTCTTCGTTGCATCTTTTTTAAAAATGGAAGATATAAACAGGATCCGACATGATACTAAGTGACTTTTTAATACATGAAACCGGAAAATCGTCTTCAAATTTTATCTTTAAAGTCTGATTAGTACATAAGAAACAACCTAATACTGTAGATTTCACACAATAAGGTTTGTTATCATGATGCTGTTTACTTCAAGTGTTCGAAGTATGAGAATTGTCACATTCACCAGATTTATGAAAATTAAAACGCAAGCATAGAAGACAATTCAAAGTTCCTTTAAAATTAATGGTACAAACAAATTCATCCCAAGCACGTTTCTCAAACTGTTAGCACTAAAACAATTAGACCACAAGACTAAGCTAAAACTCAAGCCTCCCTTCCTTCTCTCTCCTCAGCTTCCTATTTCTTTTGTTGAATGGGATAACATAATGTCAACAGGTCCAAAGGCCTCCAAAGTAATACCTCTACACAAAATTTCCGCTCTTTTTAAAACGGGAAAATTAACATTAATTTCAGCCATCAATTTGCTTTACGTACGTGCCTTCCCTCTCGACCTTTGGGACGACCACGACCTCTCCCCTGCTCTTAGTCTCCGGAGTTTGCTTGCCACCCCTCCCACGACCTCTACCTGCAGCTTTGCCGCCACGCTGCCTCTGTCTATCTTCCCATTTCTGCCTCACATCACACTATACATCACTACCTTCACCACTCTCCTGTTATTCTTCTGACTCAGACAAGTCCTTTGACTTCTCTTTTTTAGCAATTATCGTTTGCTCTTCTTCGGGGTTTTTTGGCAGGAGCTACAGGCTCATACCCTCTGCAACTATCATATACAATCACGGTATCGTAGCTCAGATATCACAAATATAGTTTGAATAGCCACAACACACCTTAATTATAGAAAATAATGTAAACTCATAGAGATGTGTTTTCTATATACTTCTCCAGAAGCTTTTTCCATCATAAACATCAAGCTGTCACACAAGTAATTAAAAATGATGCATCAGTCGATCGATTCACCAAAGACATTACAGTTGAATGATTTTGGCACAGTATTTATAAAGAGACAAGGTAATTAATTCACTATTTAGATTTGACAGGGGCTATATGAAACCTGTTGACTACTCCGTCCGTCCGCAATGATTAATGATTTACATGAAACGTCAATGGCTTGAATCATGGGTTTTCTACCAGGAGAAGGTTTGAGCCTATCACTATTGTTGTTTGTTCATAATATTCATCCAAAAAATTTGCAGGAATTAAATATGGCATGAGAGACCACTAAACTCTTGATCTTGCTCCTTGGGTAAACACATCTGGTCAGTAACACACCTCAGCAAAGTTTTGGATTAAGTAGAATTTTATAGTAGACATACAGTTCAGGGTATTTGCTCAGACGGATTACAGATGACTAGATGAGATCATAATTCACAAGGATAAGGGATCACATAAGGACCAATTAATGGGTTGGGCGAGAATAAAAATAGTGGATTCCACAGTTTGGAATGAGTTAATTATCTTTTTGCCCTTAATCTTATCCCTCACTTTTACGAGCCCCCAACCCCGGTATTATTTGGAGGATAACTTGCCATTTAAACAAAAAAGGTGTTCTCTAAACCCCTTCCTCCTAATCCTACAACTTTAATCCCCCACACCAACACCAAATGGTTTGCTAAATACACACGTGGGATAAATTGGTTTGTACAATACAGAGTATAAATCACTTCTGGTGATAGATGTGCTATCTGAGACAAGATCACATAAATCAGGATCACATTTTCTTTGAAGGTGACGATAATGTGGCTTGTTTTGCAAAGGGTTAACCATGCTGATATCCATGCACATTTCTCCAGCTTTGCAGCCCAAAGAGTTTCTTTATCCTGGTTGTTCTTTAAGGAAGAAAAAGATGCTTATATACCTGACAAGACGATCACCAAAATCTGTTCGATCAACACCCATGGATAGCAAAACCACATCCAACATGCAAGCAAGATAATTTGCTGATAACTTAAGGTTGGAAGAGAGCAACATAATTACAGCCCTGGGAAATTACATAGAACCCGAACCTGATGACATGCATGCCCTCAAGATATCCACCTTCTTAGGTATACTTGAAGATCTAGCGAAGAGACCAAAAACATCAAACAATTTAATCACCAATAAACAATTATTAGCCTACAGGAATGAACGAGGCTTACTTCTGTTGATTGGGTCCATAACCCAATTCTCCTGCTGGGCAAGACCCAACTATAACACGATGAATCAGCACCACAAAATGGAACATCTGACCAGAATCCATGCATCGTAAATTCCAACCACTGCAAGTACATATTAAAATTTAGAAATATACGACAAAATTTTGCTGTGTTACTTTAAAACAACAGTAACCAAGTCAAATTGAGATACGCAGTGCATGATATTAGCAAGTTCCAACCACAAAAAGATATCAAGGCAAGTGCACCTCTAAATGTCTAAATCCAAATAAGTGCTTGCACAGTGCAAGTACAAAAGCAAGTGAGCAAGTGAGCCAACCTTCTCAGCTCTCAAGAAGAACAACAAACCCAAGACATATAACTCAATATCTAAGTTTTAAGAAAAAACATGTCATGGGTCGAAGTTGAATTCCAGCAGATGCCTCAACACAGCAAAATCACGAAAATGTAAGAATTCATAAATAAAGGCAAGGAACCTATCAATACAACTGCTAGAACAATTCATGCACAGAAACTCACCAAGGATACAACTTGAAAACCACTATCCGGTCCTCAGAAAATGCTTATTGGCAAGACCCATTATTAACATGTTCTGGAGACTTTCAGAAACAATAAACTTCATATATTTAAGCTGAAGTGGGTTGTACAAAGCGCTCCACTGTAATCCTTACTAAGGAAGGGTTCTGGAAAGAATTTTTACGGCAGAGCAAAAGATCATGCCTCAAAAAGGATTTTTTTCATAGCACAAATAATAACCTATATAACATAATATCTATATGAGCTTAAATGAGCCTATAAAACATTCACTTGCACATATTGCTCCTGGCATAGAGACGTTCATTATATACAAAATCATGTTTTGCAAAATTTGGATACTTGGCCAATGGAAAAAACTATAGTAGTAAACAGCTAAGCTAAGAAGGACTAATAAAAACAGTTCTATCATATGCTCAAAATAAAAAGAAAGCCAATGATATATGACAACAATGGATAGCTACCTTAAATCCATAAGAGGTTTTGGATACATCCATCATACCTGAGTTTTCATTTTGCCCCATGTCAAATTGCCCACCAGCTGAGAAGCAAAAGATGGAACCATAAGACAATTGTATAAGCATCAAAGTATTTCAATGAAAACGTAGCACAGAAACAAACCAAGAGTCAAGCATGCAACTAATACTAAAACCAAAATAAGTTTATCAAGCGGATTTATGCATCTGAAAAGGCAGTTCCACCAAAAATGATTTCACATCTACATATATTCCCCACATACCCACATAAGTATATATTTAGAAAAAAAGGTAGACATACATACCAGCAGTAACATGCAGAACTGACTGGCCTGCTGAAAACTACTGCATCAGATGGTAAACATTATGCCTGTAAACACATCTATACGCCTTGGAGCCCACTCATCTTTCTGTTCTCGATGACTCCAATCTATTATGAATTAGCAGATTCTTCAACAAACATTCAATTATTCCAAAACACAAATCAGATAATCATGACATTCATATCATGAAAGACAACAAACAAGAAACCAACAACCAGTGGTGCGTAAATGAGAAACAAGAGTTTAAATAATTTACAGACCTTCCATAACCACCATACCCCAGCTGCATATAACACACAAAACTATTAGGAAACCACAAGATGCACTGAGAAACTGAAGGAAAATCACGTGATTATGAAACATAGCACACAGCCACTAAACAATTAAAGATACTCACGTGTACACATAACCATTTGAATCCACAGCCACTGCATCACAAAGTCAAATGCAATTTAAATACAATATATCCAAAGCAGTGTGGACAGATAATGGAAAAACAGATCTAGATCTACCTGTGTGATTTGTGGCCACAAGCAACTTTAACAATGGTTTTCCCCGGAGAAGGAAGAATTGCCTTTGGCGTGGTTGAGGCTCATAGCAAAGCCTTACAGAGCTGTCCTTTGTATTGTACTGGAAGAACATGTTACAGTCAATATCAAACTAGAGCAAAAGCTACACTTTCCATGAACAAAAGCATAATATGAGCAGTTAACTACAACAAGTACTGAAACGGCCAAGATGTTTATAATAAAAGCAATATGCATCAAAATGAATGAACACATGGTGATATTCATTATTTCATCTATTAAACCTTGGCAAACTAATTTCAAATGAACATAGTTACTCTCCATCTTTATTTACTTGCATCCTTGCAATTTAACCATAATTTTAGGCAGCTATTAATTGGGGTAAACCCCATTGTCATTACTTTGGACTTTTGGAGGGATTAAAAGTCTTAAGAATTTTTTTATTCGTTTTGATAAGTTGATTAATGAGGACATAAATGGGGCCGCAGCCGCAAAAAATGGTACAAGTAACAAACATGAAGCGAGGATAATATAACCTGAGAAGTATGATGTGCGTTTTACTACTCTCAATAATTGTTATTTTGTTAAACTTTTACATATTTTTATTTTCATACTCATAAGGTTCGCTACACTTTCCATTATATAGGATTTTTTACATTACTTGCTGCACTTCTTTTTTGGGCAATAAATAAACTCTACATCTCTCCTCTCAAAATGGGTCCCTTTCGTTTTACTCTCTATTTTTTCCTCACAAAAATTACCTAGGAGCTCAATAATTGAGAAGTGTGACGAGTGATATGAAACGGAGGACATGTAACAAAACAATTTAGCATGTTATCTTAGTAAAAGTTCTATTATCACTGATTATATGTCAATTTTAGTGCACACAAATATATTTCATTTTGAAACAATGTTTCTTAGTTTTTAGAAATAGCCTCAAAGCTCATCGAACATCATTTCATCATATACTCTGGTGTACGATATAATAGCATTAATGCATTATCGCATGCCCCATAACCAGAAATAACAATTCGCAAAGTTAGCCAGTTAGCAAAACTCTACCAGAAGACTTCACTAAAAAGAAACATAAAACTTCCCACCCACTAGTAAAGCTAGCAATCTTCATAAACCACAAAATCACCTGGAATTTTCTTATGATAAAAGTCATTAGACTCATTACTATGAAGCAAATCGCTTCCCATCGACATGAAGTATTACACTTTAGTTCTTCTCACATTAAGATCACAATGTACCACATACAAGTTGACAAACAACGTAATGAAATAGCTTAACCCCTGTAATTTGTACTTCACTAATTCAAGCATGCAAAGGAATAGAACAAGGACAACTCAAGAAAGAATCAGAGCACTTGTCTAGTTGTCCACAAACAATAATCATCATCGTGCCATCAATACAACTCTCTGACATTTTATTATAAAAGTATTAATAATAATTCCATACAAACAATTAAAAAATCACACCATACAAGATACACTTCTTAGTAACGGTCAGATTGCACCTGAATAATAGCCTAAACTAGATGCCCAAACTCTCTGTCATAGTGAACACATAATACAATGCCCCTTTATAAGGCAGAAGAATAACATAAGTTACATAACCATGCTTTATGAACTATGAAGAATAATGGATAAAGCAAATTCACTAAATAAAGAACTGCATCAACTAGGTGAGCATAAGGGGAATATCACTTAGTTTTGTTATCAAATGCTTAAAAACCAATAAACTTCAAACAAACACAAGCATACCTCATTGTCAGTTCCGTGACCAAGTTGACCATATTGGGGAGGCCAGCAGTTCTGTTAAGAAAAAAATCATGATTAGCAGACAAGCTTAGCAAAAAATCTTGTAAAAAGCTTTTATAAGCATCAATTAAATTCTAAAGTACACTTTAACACAAATCAAAACCATACAGTATAGAAGATCCTTGAACAGAGATAACCATGTAGTGAATTCCCCGAAACAGACAGCTGTTATATCAGATACTTGACATCGAACAGGAGAAAGACTCAACTTCTGAAAAAGAAGAAAAACACATGTGATAAGGATTGCACAAAATATAGACCCACGTGCCATAAAACATTAGACTATAAAATAATGCCTTGTAATATATATTCTGACATTCAAATTCCTAGCTCAAAAAATGCAAATTCATGACAAACAATCCTCGTGCAAAAGACCTAACACTTTAACCGATGGTCATGGCAACTCAACAATCAACCACCTCAAGTCCAGTGAAGAATATAGCAGTACTATTTGCAGACAAAAATTTGTAAATTCATCCTCTATCCTCAAGAATGTCCCCTCATGGGTGCTACTCAGATACATATGAAGTAATGTGAAATTCAGTAACCCTCAAACCAATGAAAAAGTGACTAAAAAAATGGGGAGATTTTGAGGCAAAACACTTATCACCACTTCATTAAGGGAGCATAAACATCTATTAAAGCTCTATGATCTCTATTACATAGAGATAGGGGGGAGGAAGATGGTGTTCCCCTTTAAAAAGAATTATACCCTAAATGAATTTTAAATTTTTTTTGAATTGACGTGCTAAACTGCCCTTTTAACTTACTATGAGATTAAAAAATAAAATCTCATTTATTAACATGTGACTTAATTAGTATAAAAGCTAATCAATGAAAAATTACTCCAAATTGAATTGAAACATATATGGGTTTAAATATTGAATTTCCATGTCACATTTATTTTACAAAAATAATTACAATTTAGATAAATTGTAATTGCTAATTAGTTATAAACATTTTAAATTTGATACATTCCATATAATAATTTTTAATTGAAATAACTACATTTTTATACCGTCTAAGCACGCATCGCGTGCAACATAAAAACTAGTACAAAAGAGCAGGCGGAGGTCATATATTCTAAATGCAAGATAAAAGATTAGCTTACACCACAGTTACAACATTAAGAGGGCAGGCACAACAAAGTACAATCATCTAAGATGCATATACTAGCAGACACAAATAACACATTAAAAGGCATAGTGTTATATAATTCAACATAAAAAGCAAAGCATAAGGACTGATATATGTTTCACACTCTGTTATGCACGGGCATATCTCATTACAACAACAATTTACATAACTTTTAAGAACACCTCACCAACTGCAGCAACCCTTATTTCAATATGAAGACAAGATCAAGCCTACATTTTTTTAGAGAACCCGACCCAAACGCCAAAGGTGTTTCCAGCCAAATGCAAAGGATTGTCCATCATCTGTCACAACTACTGTATGTGACCGTCCGTGCTGCCTTTCACTATTTATGCCTGCCAGCAAAACATTCCCTTATTCTTACACAGGTCATTCTGTAGATAGACAATTAGCAAGAATGTCCTACAGCAAGAGGCATTCCTAACTAGAAAGGTCACCAAGGATTGGCAGAAAAACAGATAACAATTCCCGCAAATCTTTACAAAAAAAAGGTATAGCAATAAGTACCACCAAAACAAACAACGACCAGCGAGAAAATACGTTTATATAAGACATGAACTAACATACTTAGATAATTCAGATACAGCTGTGGGTCGCCGTTGCAGAATGTCACCCGTGTCCCACTGCCCTTTCTGTGAGAACATACCACTTTCAAGATCAAACTCAGAACAAAAGAAACATTCATTTTACATTTGTGTCACTTACAGGTTACTATACTATTTCGCCCCCACGTATAGCCTCGACATCAATATCCAGTGCCACACAAAGAACATGAACTTCAACAAACACAATTCCAAAATATTAAATTACAAACAAAATCATGTGAGTTGTGACAAAGCATAAACTCCCCGGATTCCATTCAACATTCCAATCGTATAACGCATAAAAAGTTCACATTCCCACCCCTAACAATCAAATCAACATTTCTATTGGCCACTAAATTAAGCTTAAAAGACAAATGATGGTTCAAACAGAAAAACCATGACTGTAAATGATCATTAGGTTTGATACACTTAATATGGAGTGAATCATACATAAAACCAAACATTCCAAAGCCCGACAGACACGAGAGGTAATTGAAAGAGTCTGATAACATAGTCTAAAATAACAACCAAATGATATTTACATAATACTTAATCCTCAACTCTTTTTATTGGCAACGATTGGATTTCTAACTGGATAAATTTGCCTTATGTTGAACAAGTGCAAATCATATATTACCATGTAAGTGTCAAATGAGTCCTCAAGCAAAAAAAAAAAAAAGCAATTTCAGGAAATGAAAAGAGACGTTTATATTATGTTTATATCAGACCTTGAGTATGGATAGTGGTCCACATGATCATAAGGTGTTTGAAGTGCTTATGGGGTCGCAGGATCAACCAACAATTCCAATTTTGTTCTTTATTCTTTTTCACCTCCTTTTGGTTTTTTAAATTTACAACAACTTATGAGTATTCCTTTTCTTACCCATTTTTCTGGCTTTTCTTTGTAGACATTCCTTACGCCCAATCTATACTTTAATAGGAAAGTTAAATCTTGTTAATTGCTTAATCTCGATTTTAATAGCTTGGTACGTACTTAATAACTTTCAGCATAAATACTATTGCCACTATGAGAAGTTATTTCTATAATTGTTAATACCATTTCAAAAGTTTTTACAGCCCATGAGAAATTATGTAGTTTTTGTAATACTTAATTTGTTGTTCATTAGCATTTTTAATAAGCATTATACTAAAAATTCGCCATAAACTTTTGATTCTATGTTGATTAGTTGATCCGTGATTCAATTCCTAGATTCCGCCACGGTTTTCGTCTCAATTTGTATTTTCATGGTATCCAATTTCCTTAATTTTCTTACTCATAGACCATTGAAAGTAAACAACGATCAATTAAGGCATCATTAGCCAAGATTCAAATGTGCATTATAACAGTTGAGATGAACTAGCTAGCAACATTATAAAAACTCACCACAGCCAGATGCGACGAGCGATGTTGATTCCAACGGGGGTCGAAGCCTAGTTAGGTGAAAACAAAATTTTTGCCCTCACGCCACTTTTTTCCCCTACAAACAGGTCCCCAACTAGTAGAACAAAAAGCAACTCCCCTCTTTCACTTTCTCTTTTCCTCGGCATTTTTTTCAGCTTCAACTCTGCCATTCTCACTGAAATCAAGCCAAACAATTGAAATAAAAAAGGGGTCAATTGCAACTTGTTCACATAACAAAGTTCGCAATCTTTTTACAATCACCCAATTCCAAATTTTTGACATAGACAAACCAACATAAATTTCAACAAATTACTTAGCAAAGGACTATAATCTTTCTCAACCCAGAAAATCAAACATTTAATTATTTACCCCCAAACATAAACATTCAATTATTCACACAGCAAAGAAAAATATACTTCATTTCAACCCAAAATGAGACACAATAAAAAAAACCAGTTAACACCCAAATACAGGCACAACAAAGAACCAAATCTTTTTCAAAACCCCAAAATGAAAGTCAAACGACCGGATCTAACGGCTACTAACCGTTGGGAGAGTGCTGAGTGAAGGGTGTGGTAAAATGGCGGGAAAGGGGAGTAAATGAAGCAAAATCGGGCGATTAGGGTTTGTAAAAGCCTAGATCAGAGAAGAAGAAGGGGTATTGAGGAGAAGTTTGGTGGTTTTAGTAATAAAAAGGAAAAAGAGAGAATTGTGAAGAAGGGAAAGTATTTTTAAAGAAAAACAACGATTAAAAAGCAGGATTTGGGTGGGTGTTGGGAGTTCCAAGAGAACAGAACTCTCTCTTTTTTTTTCTTGTCTATTTTTTTTCAATTTCTTGTGAAATTTAAATTTATTGCATTAATTGGGGACATAAAGTTAAAAATCTATAAACATTGAACTAGAAATGCTACTTTGCAGTTGAGAAGTTGTTGGACTGTGGACTAGTATAGTCAAGTAAGTATTATTCAAAAGTTCAAAACTAGTGTTAAAGTTAAATGGGGTTGCCTAGTATTATTGAATGTCACTTTGTCTTTGTTTGTAGAGAGATCAAATCTATGTGAAATTTTTGTGTCCGTTTGCGTAATTAGGATAATGGTGGAAGGTGAATTTTGTCCATGGATTTATAAAATTTAAAATCATTTGTAGGAAAATATATATTGAAATGATAAATTAGTTAGGGGCACACATATGTAAATCGTTATGAAAATCAATGCTGTTAAAAAATTATTTCGGTCAACTTTAAATGATGTACTCCGTATTGAATAATACTATTAGATATCAGATTTTGATATAATTTAGGGGTTTTTTTAACTACTTGTGTGTGTCATCAAATAATTTTAACTCAACGAAAGATAAGTAACAGTGATTTTGAACCGTCACTATCTCACACAAACTCTCATGCACATTGTCATAATTCGATAGATTGTTGATTTGTTGCAATTAATGAAAATTAAGAGTATTAAGCTTCCAAGTTGCTAACAGACTTAAAAGACTAATTAAGCTATATACAGAACTTAATTTCATAAAACAATTGGAGACTGATGGACTTAATAATAATAACTTGTTAGTACACTA
Source organism: Bassia scoparia (assembly GCA_008642245.1). Lineage (NCBI taxonomy): Eukaryota > Viridiplantae > Streptophyta > Magnoliopsida > Caryophyllales > Amaranthaceae > Bassia > Bassia scoparia. The sequence continues at coordinate 66,636 of SNQN01001154.1, read as the reverse complement.
AGTGCACAACTGATCATAACCAATACTTGGTGCACTCACTCAAGTAATAAGCACATCCTGCATAATGATTGAATTGAATACCCACTTTTGAAACACCTCTACCCTAATTAAGGACCCCTTAAATTTCAAAGCTCTCTAAGCCTAACATTAAATCAATCCTCACTTTCTAGAGCTGGGCATGACGGGGCACAAGTGTACACCTTTTTAGCCAATGAAATAAATAAATATATTCAAAAATAGAACTGTGGTACGTGTTCTGCCACACACCGAATGTGGATCTGCTGGAACCAAGTATAGTTTTTTATGAAAACTTGTCAGATTGAACCCGATAAGCGACCTACAATGTTAACCACCGATCCGTATAGGCACGACCTACTTAGGCATGAAGACCCATAAGCTTGGCACGTGGGCCATCCTAACGCACACCCATGTCCCACTTTACTCACTTCAATTACAAAACAAATATGCATCATGATGACAATTTGATTGCAGGGGTATTTAATGCAAATGAGGTAAGTAAAACAATTTTGAATCTTCAACTTTCTAAATTTATATGTGCAAAGATCGTATGTGTATAACATAAATCTTATACATGTTCAATTTTATATAAAATGATCTTTCATAAGATAGACAAAGTCAGGCTCAAATTAGATGTCATACTTGAATCATGTTGCATCCTATTGCAAATCACAACTCAAGCATCACTATCTCGACACCAACAGTCACTTTAATATTCGCGCTTCGTTAGCTCTCATTAACCTTTAACAAACTTATTCATATGTTTTCTTGTTTTGTTTTTTGGGATTAAGACCTCTGGTTTTTTCGTTTATTCTCATTTACAATTATTGATCAGATGTTTTTTATGCCAAATCCTCACACCTTAAGAATGTTTAATGATTTTGTCACGATTGTAATAAAAATTTAACATCTAAAATAGTTTTTGAATTCGAACAACAAACAAGATTAAGATTGATTTTTTCATTTGTAAAAAAAAAATCGCATAAGTTTTTTCATGTGTATCAAATCGAAAAGGAAAAATGATGTAATTGTAACAAATTGGTAACATGTATGTGCTCAATTGTTAAATCCACCAAAAAAAAAATTCTCATCAAGGGGAATGCTAAACAAAGTCCAAAAGGACATAAATGTTCATGTTTCACGTGAAATACCCAACAATACCCTTATAATGATAGCTATCAAAATTTTGGAAGTTTTGAAGATTTCATGTGGCACCTAAAACTGGTCAGCTGACATTTCTAGGGCTACAACTCATCAAAATTTCGAAGACTTTTAATTATGACTATGTTGGGGCTTTCCACCTGAATTCGTCTCTTTTTCAATCTCTTTTTCAATCTTTTGGATTTTGCTTAACATTTCGTTCTCAGAATTACTCTTAAATAATAAACAATTGGTTACAAATGTTTATTTTACCTTAAAAAAGTAGGGTAATTTTCATTTAGTAGCACTAGTTTAGTTCCGTGCGACGCCGGTTTTTATTAATTTATTCTAAAATTATTCCTACAATTAAAATTTGTTAAAATACTATTATAATGATTAGATAAAAGTTGTTAAAAATTTAACTAATTTTAGTTTTCTCAATGAGACAGTATCTTAATTTAAATTAGTTTAATTTTGTATAATCAATTTTAAAATTTTAAATTTAAATTATAGTGTATGTAATTTAATTTTTAATATTAAATTTTATTTTTTCATTTTAAATCTTTAAAGTTTTTTTGGAATTAATAAGTGTTGACATCACCGTGCGATGTGAGTGACACGTAGTTAGATGGTATCATTATAGCATCAACATCATTTTTGTTTTTAGTTATCTATACTATTTATAGATTTGACATATGGCAAAGTGACAAACTCTATTCTTCACAAATAAACTTTCCATCTTCATTCACATGACAATTCTTCTCAATAATGGCACATTATCATATTATTATTTCCTCTAATAATAATTATTTCATGTTTAAATGTATATATAAGCATTCTTTAATAATCTCTCTATTTTTTTTTAGAATGTTCTATCCCATTTGACACCGTATTTAAGAGTTGATTTTGTTAGATAAACAGAGATGAGTAAGTTAGGTAAAAAGTTGAGTAAGTAGGTAAAGATAATGTGTGAATGAAAATTTTTGGAAAAATTAATTTTGGGTGAATAGTTTAGAAAGGGGTAATTTATTAATGTTTGACTAAATATAATGTAGTAAAAAAAGGTATATAAAAATGAGTTAAATAGATAAAAACTACCTTAATAGCCACACACAAAATCAGTTGCTGTTTTTAAACGCAAATTCGCATGACAATTATCTTCACTTATTTTTAAGGTTTTTTTGTCCATAACTATCTTAGTTACACACATTTTTGCAAAATACTACCTACATTAGAAAACCTTAGACAAAACTACCTTAAATTTCCATTTTGTTGTTGACCACTACCTTGTTTCATTTTCCGGCATTGACTTCGATTTTCTAGTCATCAAAGTGCACGTGAGATGCATGCGATCTCATTTTTTGCCATTTTTTTCAATTTTCCTTCCCTTTTTCCTCCATTCTACTCTTTTATTTCCTATTCAAACTACTTAARTTTGATTTCTACTTAAATTTGATTCAATGGTACACTGAAATTTGAGGCGTGGAGGGAAGGAAAATCGAAAAAATGGCAAAAAAAACAGACCACGTGCATCTCACGTGCACTTTGATGACCGGAAAACCATAGTCGACGCCGGAAAATGAAACAAGGTAGTGGTCAACAACAAAATGAAAATTTAAGGTAGTGATGTCTAAGGTTTTCTAATGTAAGTAGTATTTAATTTTGCAAAAAAGTGTGTAACTAAGGTAGTTATGGACAAAAAAAACCTATTTTTAATAACGTTTTTGTGAATGGAAATAAACCCAGTATATCTGTATGACTGTATATGTGGTCATTCTCTTCATAATTGAACGTTAGTGATTTCATAATTCACAAACAGTCAAACAGACTTCCTTGTTCGAATTGAATTCAAAGTGTATGTTTTGGTCCATTTATACGAAAATACATTGATTCGTTAATTAACAATAAAACAAAAGATTGCAAGATCATACATACAATAACAGTTGGGTGATTATGATATGAGTCGAACTCGAGCTGGGGTATCTCGACTTGACTCGTTAAGATTTTGGGCTGGTCTCTAGTTGGGTCAAGTTCAAACTAGTTAAGTTTTGACCAACTTGAGTCAAGCATTTGACTGAATCGAACTCGACGAACTTGCGAGCTATTGTGTTTATCTAACACCTTCAGATTAACAAAAGTATTATATATATTTAGTCATTTTGCCCTTAATAATACTTGATATTGAATTTTTCGAGTCGAGTTATACACTTATATATTGCTCAGCTTAGCTCATCAACATTTCGAGTTGAGCTCGATCTTATGACGCACTCAGTTGAATTTTGGATCAAGTTGAGATCAAGTAGCTCGCGAATTGTCTCGTCTCATATACCATGAATTTGCATAAATACAAAGTCAATAGAGGGACAATTTCAGAAACTCGTGATTTTATTTAATTCTGGGGCGCTCATTAGAAAGATCCTACTGACCGGGTCGGTCAACCATCATAAATCGTAAACCGATAGATAATAGATTTTGATCTTAACCAATTCAATTAACAAGTAGAGTCATGTTGCTACTACTATGTGTGTTGCAGCAATATCTCTTCTCTACTTTCTTCCCTCAAAATGGTGGAGCAAAATAAAGGCTAAATACATTAATTTTTGCGATCATCTCCTGGTCCAAGAGGACTTCCTGTCATTGGTAATCTACATCAATTCGATCCCATTAAAACTCACGTATATTTCTTCCAACTTTTCGAAAATATGGCCCTCTTTGTTTACATGAAACTAGGCTTTGTGTTGTGTCAGCCATTGTAGTTTCGTCACCAAAATTAGCAGAACAAGTGTTGAAAACACAAGACCATGTCTTTTGTAGCAGGCCGTCGTTTTCTGGCCAACAGAAACTGTCTTACRACGGCTTAGATTTGGCCTTTGCACCCTACAATCAGTGTTGGAAAGAGATGAGGAGAGTTTGTGTCRCCCATCTCTTTAGCTACAAGAGGGTGCAATTATCTTCTTGGATTCGAGAAGAGGAAGTGTCTCGAATGATGGGTATCATTTCATCCCTCTGCAAAGAATCCAAGCTCGCGGACTTGAGCAAGTTGGTACTGTCCCTCACAAACTCGATCATATGTAGGATCGGTTTTGGCAAGAACTGTATCAATGATGAAAGAAACGCGACTAGATTTCAAAGCCTCCTTTGTGAGACTCAGGCCGTGTTGGCAGGCTTCTTCTTTTCGGACTATTTTCCTTTCATGAGTTGGGTTGATAGGATAAGTGGAGCTACAAGTAAACTTGAGAGAGTTTTTGGAGAGTTTGATGAATTTTACGAAGATATAATCAATGAGCATCTTGCTTCTTACAGGATGAAATCAGAGCAACAGCAGGATATTGTTGATGTTCTACTTCAGCTTCGCGAAGAACACAAGGTGTCATTTGATATGACCTCAAATCATATCAAAGCAGTGCTAATGGTACTGATTATTCTACCTCTAGTATAGTTTTACGCAGCTATATGTTCAGTTCTAAAGATTATTCAACATTAATTCATTGAAATTAATCAAGCGGTGATGTATATATTGTGTTTCTTGTTTTTACTTATGAGATGGTTAATCTTCTTGTCTTTCCCTAGAACATATTCGTAGCAGGAACAGATACGAATGCAGCTACCATAGTCTGGGCGATGACAGAACTAATGAAGAACCCGAATGCCATGAGGAAAGTTCAAGAAGAGATCAGAAACTTGATTAAAGAGCAGGAAGGTATCCCTACTCTCATAMGCGAAGAACAACTGCAACATCTCGAGTATCTTAAGGCAGTTGTTAAAGAAACATTTAGACTACACCCACCGGGTCCACTACTGATTCCTAGGAAAACTATGCAAAAATGTTCCCTAGGAGGCCGATACCAAATTGAACCCGGAACTTTAGTCTTTGTCAATGTCTGGGCTATTGGAAGGGACCCTGAAAGTTGGCAAAACCCGGAAGCTTTTCATCCTGAAAGATTCCTAGGTAGCCCTATCGATTAYAAAGGGCAAGATTTTGAGTTGATACCCTTTGGAGCGGGGCGAAGAGGTTGCCCCGGGATGCTGCTAGGAGCAACCACAGTTGAACTAGCACTTGCTAATTTGCTTTGTTTCTTTGATTGGGAATTGCCTGCTTTCATGAAGATAGAAGATATTGACATGGAAGTCTTACCTGGTCTCACAGCCCATAAGAAAAACGCCCTGTTCCTTAATGCTAGGAATTTCATTAAACAAAAATGAGGTTATATAAGGTTGTAATTAACTTGTTTCAAGTATATTTGTTATGAAGTGCATTTATCAAATATGTAATCCATTTCMAAATTTAAAARAGGAGATTTTTATTCAAGCACAATATACATAATTACACTAACGATACTGATGATTTTGTTATGTTTATGCCTTCGATTGTTATTAATTTCTTCGTTGCATCTTTTTAAAAATGGAAGAAATATAAAACAAGATCCGACATGATACTAAGTGACTTTTTTAATACATGAAACCGGAAAATCGTCTTCAAATTTTATCTTTAAAGTCTGATTAGTACATAAGAAACAGACCTAATACTGTAGATTCACACCAATAAGGTTTGTTATCATGATGCTGTTTACTTCAAGTGTTCGAAGTATGAGAATTGTCACATTCACCAGATTATGAAAATTAAAACGCAAGCAATAGAAGACAATTCAAAGTTCCTTTAAAATTAATGGTACAAACAAATTCATCCCAAGCATCGTTTCTCAAACTGTTAGCACTAAACAATTAGACCACAAGACTAAGAATAAACTCAAGCCTCCCTTCCTTCTCTCTCCCTCAGCTTCCTATTTCTTTTGTTGAATGGGATAACATAATGTCAACAGGTCCAAAGGCCTCCAAAGTAATACCTCTACACAAAATTTCCGCTCTTTTTAAACGGGAAATCAACATTAATTTCAGCACCTCAATTTGCTTTACGTACGTGCCTTCCCTCTCGACCCTTTGGGACGACCACGACCTCTCCCGCTGCTCTTAGTCTCCGGAGTTTGCTTGCCACCCCTCCCACGACCTCTACCTGCAGCTTTGCCGCCACGCTGCCTCTTGTCTATCTTCCCATTTTCTGCCTCACCATCACTATAATCATCACTACCTTCACCACTCTCCTGTTCTTCTTCTGACTCAGACAAGTCCTTTGACTTCTTCCTTTTCTTAGAATTATCGTTGCTCTTCTTCGGGGTTTTTTTGGCAGGAGCTACAGGCTCACTAACCTCTGCAACTACTACATAGTACAATCACGGTATCGTAGCTCAGATATCACAAAYATAGTTGAATAGCCACAACACACCTTAATTATAGAAAATAATGTAAACTCATAGAGATGTGTTTTCTATATACCTTCTCCAGAAGCTTTTCCATCATAAACATCAAGCTGTCACACAAGTAATTAAAATGATGCATCAGTCGATCGATTCACCAAAGACATTACAGTTGAATGATTTTGGCACAAGTATTTATAAAGAGACAAGGTAATTAAATTCACTAATTTAGATTTGACAGGGGCTAATGAAACCTGTTGACTACTCCGTCCGTCCGACATGATTAATGATTTACATGAACGTCAATGGCTTGAATCATGGGTTTTTCTACCAGGAGAGGTTTGAAGCCTATCACTATTGTTGTTTGTTCAATAAATATTCATCCAAAAAAATTTGCAGGAATTAAATATGGCATGAGAGACACTAAACTCTTGGATCTTGCTCCTTGGGTAAACACATCTGGTCAGTATACACACCTCAGCAAAGGTTTTGGATTAAGTAGAATTTTATATAGTAGACATACAAGTTTCAGGGTATTTGCTCAGACGGATTACGATGACTAGATGAGATCATAATTCACAAGGATAGGGATCACATAAGACCAATTAATGGGTTGGGCGAGAATAAAAATAGAGTGGATTCCACAGTTTGAATGAGTTAATTATCTTTTTGCCCTTAATCTTATCCCTCACTTTTACGAGCCCCAACCCCCGGTATTATTTGGAGATAACTTGCCATTTAAACAAAAAAGGTGTTCTCTAAACCCCTTCCTCCTAATCCCTACAACTTTAATCCCCCACACCAAACACCAATGGTTTGCTAAATAACACGTGGGATAAATTGGTTTGTACAATACAGAGTATAAATCACTTCTGGTGATAGATTGCTATCTGAGACAAGATCACATAAATCAGGATCCATTTTCTTTGAAGGTGACGATAATGTGGCTTGTTTTGCAAAGGTTAACCAATGCTGAATATCCATGCACATTTCTCCAGCTTTGCAGCACAAAGAGTTTCTTTATCCTGGTTGTTCTTTAAGGACGAAAAAGATGCTTATATACCTGATCAAGACGATCACCAAATCTGTTCGATCAACCACACCATGGAATGAGCAAAACCACATCCAAACTGCAAGCAAGATAATTTGCTATAACTTAAGGTTGGAAGAGAGCAACATAATTACAGCCCTGGGAAATTAACTAGAACCCGAACCTGATGACATGCATGCCTCAAGATATCCACCTTCTTAGTATACTTGAAGATCTAGCGAAGAGACCAAAAACATCAACAATTAATCACCAATAAAAATTATTAAGCCTACAGGAATGAACGAGGCTTACTTCTTGTTGATTCTGGTCCAAACCCAATTCTCCTGCTGGGGCAACCCAACTTATACACGATGAATCAGCACCACAAATGGAACATCTGACCAGAATCCATGCATCGTAAATTCCAACCACTGCAAGTACATATTCAAAATTTAGAAATATACGACAAAATTTTGCTGTTACTTTAAAACAACAGTAACCAAGTCAAAATGAGATACCGCAGTGCATGATATTAGCAAGTTCCAACCACAAAAAGATATCAAGGCAAGTGCACCTCTAAATGTCTAAATCCAAATAAGTGCTTGCAACAGTGCAAGTACAAAAGCAAGTGAGCAAGTGAGCCAACCTTCTCAGCTCTCAATGAAGAACAACAAACCCAAGACATATAACTCAATATCTAAGTTTTAAAGAAAAAACATGTCATGTCGAAGTTGAATTCCAGCAGATGCCTCAACACAGCAAAATCACGAAAATGTAAGATACAATAAATAAAGGCAAGGAACCTATCAATAACAACTGCTAGAAAATCATGCACAAGAACTCACCAAGGATACAACTTGAAAACTACTATCCGTCCTCAGAAAATGCTATTGGCAAGACCCATTATTAAACATGTTCTGGAGACTTTCAGAAACAATAAACTTCATATATTTAAGCTGAAGTTGGGTTGTACAAAGCGCTCCACTGTAATCTCTACTAAGGAAGGTTCTGGAAAGAATTTTTACGCAGGCAAAAGATCATGCCTCAAAAAGGAATTTTTTCATAGCACAAATAATAACCTATATAACATAATATCTATATGAGCTTAAATGAGCCTATAAAACATTCACTTGCACATATTGCTCCTGGCATAGAGACGTTCCATTATAATCACAAAATCATGTCTATTGCAAATTTGGATACTTGGCCAATGGAAAAAACTATAGTATGTAAACAGCTAGCTAAGAAAGGACTAATGAAAAACAGTTCTCATCATATGCTCCAAAATAAAAAGAAAGCCAATGATATGATACACAATGGATAGCCTACCTTAAATCCATAAAGAGTTTTGGTACATCCAATCATCACCTGAGTTTTTCATTTTGCCCCACATGTACAATTGCCCACCAGCTGAGCGCAAAAGATGGACCATAAGACAATTGTATAGCATCAAGTATTTCATGAAAACGTAGCACAGAAAACAAACCAAAGAGTCAAGCATGCAACTAATATAAAACCAAAATAAGTTTATCAAGCGGATTTATGCATCTGAAAAGGACCAGTTCCACCACAAACAATGATTTCACATCTACATATATTCCCCCACATACCCACACATAAGTATATATTTAGAAAAAAAAGGTAGACCATACATACCAGCAGTACATGCAGAACTGACATGGCCTGCTGAAACTACTGCATCAGATGGTAGAACATTATGCCTTGTAAACACATCTATACGCCTTGGAGCCCACTCATCTTTCTGTTCTCGATGACCCAATCTATTATGAATTAGCAGATTCTTCAACAAACATTCAATGTATTCCAAAACACAAATCAGATAATCATGACATTCATATCATGAAAGACAACAAACAAGAAAACCAACAACCAGTGGTGCGTAAATGAGAAACAAGAGTTTGAAATAATTTACAGACCTTCCRTAACCACCATAGCCCCAGCTGCAATATAACACACAAACTATTAGGAACCACAAGATGCACTGAGAAACTGAAGGAAAATCACGTGATTATGAAACATAGCACACAGCCACTAAACAATTAAAGATACTCACGTGTACACATAACCATTTGAATCCACAGCCACTGCATCACAAAGTCAAATGCAATTAAATACAATATATCCAAAGCAGTGTGAGGACAGATAATGGAAAACAGATCTAGATCTACCTGTGTGATTTGTGCCACAAGCAACTTTAACAATGGTTTCCCCGGAGAAGGAAGATATTGCCTTTGGGCGTGGTTGAGGCTCATATGCAAGCCTTACAGAGCTGTCCTTTGTATTGTACTGGAAGAACATGTTACAGTCAATATCAAACTAAGAGCAAAAGCTACATCTTTCCATGAACAAAAGCATAATATGAGCAGTTAACTWGCAACAAGTACTGAAACGGCCAAGATGTTTATAATAAAGCAATATGCATCAAAATGAATGAACACCATGGTGATATTCATTATTTCATCTATATAAACCTTGGCAAACTAATTTCAAATGATCAATAGTTACTCCCTCCATCTTTATTTACTTGCATCCTTGCAAATTTCACCATAATTTAGGCAGCTATTAATTGGGGTAAACCCCCATTGTCATTACTTTGGACTTTTGGAGGGATTAAAAGTCTTAAGAATTTTTTTTATTCGTTTTGATAAGTTGATTAAATGAGGACATAAATGGGGCCCGCAGCCCAAAAAAATGGTACAAGTAACAAACAATGAAGCGAGGATAATATAAACCTGAGAGTATGATGTGCGTTTTACTACTCTCAATAATTGTTATTTTGTTAAAACTTTTACATACTTTTATTTCATCCATCTCATAAGGTTCGCTACACTTTCCATTATATAGGATTTTTACATTACTTGCTGCACTTCTTTTTTGGGCAATAAATAAACTCTACATCTCTCCTCTCAAATGGGTCCCCTTTCKTTTTTACTCTCTATTTCTTTCCTCAACAAAAATTACCTAGGAGTCAATAAATTGAGAAGTGTGRCGAGTGATATGAAACGGAGGACATGTAACAAAACCAATTTAGCATGTTATCTTAGTAAAAGTTCTATTATCACTGATTATATGTCCAATTATTAGTGCACACAAATATATTTCATTTTGAAACAATGTTCTTTAGTTTTTAAGAAAATAGCCTCAAAAGCTCATCGAACATCAATTCATCATATACTCTGGTGTACGATATAATAGCATTAATGCATTATCGCATGCCCCATAACCAGAAATAACAATTTCGCAAAGATTAGCCAGTTAGCAAAACTCTACCAGAAGACTTCACTAAAAAGAAACATCAAACTTCCCACCCACTAAGTAAAGCTAGTAATATTTCATCAAACCACAAAATCAACCTGGAATTTTCTTATGATAAAAGTCATTAGACTCATTACTATGAAGCAAATCGCTTCCCATCAACATGAAGTATTACACTTTAGTTCTTCTCACATTAAGATCACAATGTACCACATACAAGTCGACACACAACGTAATGAAATAGCTTAACCCCCCCTGTAATTTGTACTTCACTAATTCAAGCATGCAAAGGTAATAGCACAAGGACAACTCAAGAAAGAATCAGAGCACTTGTCTAGTTGTCCACAACAATAATCATCATCGTGCCATCAATACAACTCTCTGACATTTTATTATAAAAGTATTAATAATAATTCCATACAAAAAAACAATTAAAAAAATCACACCATACCAGATACACTTCTTAGTAACGGTCAGATTGCACCTGAATAATAGCCTAAACTAGATGCCCAAACTCTCTGTCATAGTGAACACATAATACAATGCCCCCTTTACAAGGAGCATAAGATAACATAANCGAGTGATATGAAACGGAGGACATGTAACAAAACCAATTTAGCATGTTATCTTAGTAAAAGTTCTATTATCACTGATTATATGTCCAATTATTAGTGCACACAAATATATTTCATTTTGAAACAATGTTCTTTAGTTTTTAAGAAAATAGCCTCAAAAGCTCATCGAACATCAATTCATCATATACTCTGGTGTACGATATAATAGCATTAATGCATTATCGCATGCCCCATAACCAGAAATAACAATTTCGCAAAGATTAGCCAGTTAGCAAAACTCTACCAGAAGACTTCACTAAAAAGAAACATCAAACTTCCCACCCACTAAGTAAAGCTAGCAATCTTTCATAAAACCACAAAATCAACCTGGAATTTTCTTATGATAAAAGTCATTAGACTCATTACTATGAAGCAAATCGCTTCCCATCGACATGAAGTATTACACTTTAGTTCTTCTCACATTAAGATCACAATGTACCACATACAAGTTGACACACAACGTAATGAAATAGCTTAACCCCCCCTGTAATTTGTACTTCACTAATTCAAGCATGCAAAGGTAATAGCACAAGGACAACTCAAGAAAGAATCAGAGCACTTGTCTAGTTGTCCACAACAATAATCATCATCGTGCCATCAATACAACTCTCTGACATTTTATTATAAAAGTATTAATAATAATTCCATACAAAAAAACAATTAAAAAAATCACACCATACAAGATACACTTCTTAGTAACGGTCAGATTGCACCTGAATAATAGCCTAAACTAGATGCCCAAACTCTCTGTCATAGTGAACACATAATACAATGCCCCCTTTACAAGGAGCATAAGATAACATAAGTTACATAACCATGCTTTATGAACTATGAAGAATAATGGATAAAGCAAATTCACTAAAATAAAGAACTGCATCAACTAGGTGAGCATAAGGGGAATATCACTTAAGTTTTGTTATCAAATGCTTAAAACCAATAAACTTCAAACAAACAAGCATACCTCATTGTCAGTTCCGTGACCAAGTTGACCATATTGGGGGAGGCCAGCAGTTCTGTTAAGAAAAAAAATCATGATTAGCAGACAAGCTTAGCAAAAAAATCTTGTAAAAAAGCTTTTATAAGCATCAATTAAATTCTAAAAGTACACTTTAACACAAATCAAAACCATACAGTATAGAAGATCCTTGAACAGACGATAACCATGTAGTGAATTCCCCGCCACAAGAAACAGCTGTTATATCAGATACTTGACATCGAACAGGAGAAGACTCAACTTCTGAAAAAGAAGAAAACACATGTTGATAAGGAATTGCACAAATATAGACCCACGTGCCATAAAACATTAGACTAATAAAATAATGCTTGTATATAAATTCTGACATTCAAATTTCACCTAGCTCAAAAATGCAAATTCATGACAAACACTCCTCGTGCAAAAGACCTAAACACCTTTAAACCGATGGTCAATGGCAACTCAACAATCAACCACCCTCAAGTCAGTGAGAATATAAGCAGTACTATTTGCAGACAAAAATTTGTAAATTCATCYTCTATCCTCAACGAATGTCCCCTCATGGGTGCTACTCAGATACATATGAAGTAATGTGAAATTCAGTAACCCTCAAACACAATGAAAACAGTGACTAAAAAATGAGATTTTGAGGCACAAAACACCTTATCACCACTTCATTAAGGAAAGCATAAACATGCTATTAAGCTTCTATGATCTCTATTACATAAGAGAAGGGGGGAGGAAGATGGTKTCCCCCCTCTTAAAAGACATTTATACCCTTAATGAATTTTAATTTTTTTTGAATTGACGTGCCTAAACTGCCCTTTTACTTACTATGAGATTAAAAATCAAAATCTCATTTATTATACATGTGACTTAATTAGTATAAAAGCTAAATCAATGAAAATTACTCCAAATTGAATTGAAACATGTATGGTATAATATTGAATTTCATGTCACATTTATTTACAAAATAATTACAATTTAGATAAATTGTATTGCTAATTAGTTATAAACATTTTAATTTGATACATTCCATATAGGGCGTGTTCGGCAATGATAGCGTTGGAAGTAGCTTTTAGCGGTATAAGTAGCGGGTAACTTAAAAGCTAGTAAGTAGCGTTAGAAGTAGCGGGTAGCGGACGAAACTAAAATTATCAATATGAGTTTTCGGCAGAAGTAGCGGTTGTATTTATAATAGAAGAAAATTAATTACCAAGTAGCTTTTTATCTTAACTTAAAAGCTAAAAGCTAAAACGCTACTCCTACTAGCGTTTGAAAAAGGTAGCGTTTAACGCTAAAAGCTACTCAAAACGCTACCTTGCCGAACAGTAATAAAATTAACCAAGTAGCTTATTAATCTAGTTAAAACGCTAAAAGCTACCTAAAAAAG